>CAXHUL010000020.1:276961-399270 GCA_964019695.1 Loripinus fragilis | reverse complement strand
CTTAAGTTTCCTGTTGTTTTTTCTCCTTACAGAAAAGCATCTTTTGTACTTTGACATTTTCAGTTCCCTTATTGAGACAGTGCATGAGATTTACAACAATGTGGTATGTCCGACCAGCAAAGCCTCAGATCATCATGCGCAGTCTGATCAGAGCATTTGCTAGTCGCTTAATGGCAAGCTACTGGCTGAACAGCATTTGGAGTTTATAAGCTTAAACATAAAGGAGGCTTCAGAAGCTCGTCTGAGTATTTTCATGTCAAAATGCCACATTGTTAGAAATCTCATTTTGCGCCTCAAATTGTATCGCTATGGAAAAACACACCGTACAACCGGCTGCTTTGATGACAGATGAAGGGTAGGTTATAATTTTCGGTTGGCAAAATTGTTAGAGAAGTCCTCTGGGATTCTGTGGTGGATGAGTACACCTGTTAGTGTTGCGAAATCCTACAGAAGCAAGCTGATATTATATCTCTCACAAATAAAGCCACACTTAATCATCATTTCAGAGGTTTCTCGTGGAAAGTCACAAAAAACGGTTATCTGTTCAAGTTGTGCGTCTCCCCGTCAAAGTCTGCTGTCTGCACTTATATACAATAAAACTACTATCATTCAGCTACATTTCTGCCAAATCTGAAGCCGCAGTTTGATTTTATAAAGTTACTGGAGCCCATCAAAGATGACAGGTAGATGAAAAATGGCTGCCTTTGTCAACAGGTCAATTTTGAAGTGGCTGTCTTTGATGACAGGTCATGAATTTTAGTGGCTAACATGGATGACAGGTCATAATTCTAGAAAGTTAATTTAAATCAGCATATTTCTTCAGCCTGTGGTCTCAACTGAGAGCATAAATCATCTTCCATATTGTATTCAGGTCAAAATAATCTTATCTGTCATTTGGCTAGCTGATAGTGACCATTGGTAAACAATCTAGATCCAGACCAGACACTTTAGAAACAGGGTCCATACTGTTTCTTAGAGGATATAGATACAAAAAATAAGCTCAAAATGTACGTCTAGATCAGATATCAGTTAGTTGACATATGGGCATATCCACTATTCAGTGAAATCTTGAGTTTTGTTATATCAGTTATTGCACGTTAAGGTTTTAAGGACAGGCTTTGGTTTGGGTTGTGCCACAAATCCTGATCACAGCTCATGTGATCTTTGTTCAAAGCAGTAGCAGTACCTTGGGGCAATATTTCACTTCCCCTATATGAATCAACAGAAAGTTGTGAATCACTGTTACAGGTTGAATGGCAACCCGATCTTTCCTCACAGCAAAATATTTTCAGCCTTGATTATGGTATGCAAGTTGACATCATGTGATGTTGAAAGCTAAACAGGCAGAGTGTCTTCTTGCGTCTTGGCTGATATCTTTTGTGTTGTGCCTTGGTGACCAAAGTATTTGTTTTGCAGATTTTTATGAAAGACATCCATCAATGGGGTCAATCTAAGGGGTCCTCAAACTCTAAATACAAGGGTGTTTCAATAAGTTACCAGCCTGACCTAATTCTAAGAGACCGATACAGTCAATATATTTTATGTGTTGGTTAGTTGATAATTTATCGTGACTTCAATCATGGTCAGTGAACCAAATAATTTTCTTTCGTCGAATTAGGTTGTAAGGTAAATTTTACTATTTAATAAATATCTTTAGTTTGAAAAATGAAGTATGAGTATATAATATATCGACAGAATGGAAAATTTGTCACGTACATGATGTATAGAAATGAAAAGATTGCGTAATTTGATACTTAAGTGACCCATGGTTAAGGACGGTGGAGCATAACTATTTTCAGACATGTTGGAAGCTCTCAGATAGTAAAACATTTTAATAAATGTTTATCTAATATATCAATAAATATGCGAATATAATTATAAATACATTTTTGTCAAAATAGCAAGGAAAACACTGTCTGAATTATCAGATTTTCCAAAATTTAAGTTCTATTTTTATTAAGGAATAAAATCACTATTTGTTTTGAACACTGGGATTTTATTCAAGAGCAACAAATTTTATTCTAATTTTTAAAGAGAAAATTAATTCTATTGGCCTCAATTATAGCTTTGTTTCAAGCAAGCATCTGGCAATTTGTCTTTTGAAATGGCTCTTGAACAAAGTAGTTATTTTAGCACACTGTCAAATGCAGTTATATTTTTGTTAAATCATTAGAAAATATAATTTTCAAACATAGGATTGAAAAGTATCTTGATAGAGATTGTTTTTTTAAAAAGAAAAGCGATCTATCTTGATGGGAAACAGGGTAGGCTGGTTACTTATTGAATGACCCTTGTATTCCAAAATGTGATCCACCATCAAAATCTGTTTGACAAATACTTTGGTTACCAAAGCACACCACAATAGATAACAGTCAAGACACCAGTAGACACCATGCCTGTTTTTAGCTTTCAACATCACATGGTGTCAACTTATATCATATCAAGGCTGAAAATATTTTGCTATGTGGAAAGATCAGGATATTATCTGTTGCCATTCAGCCTGTAACAGTGATTCACAACTTTTCGTTGATTTGTATAGGGGAGGTGTAATATTGTCCCCAGGTACTGGTACTGCATGGAAAAAATAACATGAGCAATGACCTGGAAGTGGCACAACCCAAACCAAACTCTGTCCTTAAAGCACATATTATGAAATAACTTAATATATTACAAAGATTTCACTGAAAGGTGGATACACCCTATTGTCATCTAAATGATAGCTGATCTAGATGTACATTTTTAGCTTATGTTTTGTATCTATATCCTCTAAGAAACAGTATGGACCCTGTTTCTAAAGTGTCTGGATCTAGACTGTTTACCTATGCCCAATATCAGCTAGCCAAATGACAGATTATGTTGACCTGTATGCAATATGGAAGGTGTTTTATGCTCTCAGTTGAGACCACAGGCTGAATAAATATGTTGAATTAGATTAACTTTCTAGAACTATGACCTGTCATCCATGTTAGCCACTAAAATTCATGACCTGTCATCAAAGACAGCCACTTCAAAATTGACCTGTTGACAAAGGCAGCCATTTTTCATCTACCTGTCATCTTTGATGGGCTCCAGTAACTTTATAAAATCAAACTGCGGCTTCAAATTTGGCAGAAATGTAGCTGAATGATAGTAGTTTTATCGTATATAAGTGCAGACAGCAGACTTTGACGGAGAGACACACAACCTGAACAGATTACCGTTTTTTGTGACTTTTCTCGGGAAACCTCTGAAATGATGATCAAGTGTGGCTTTATTTGTGAGTTATATACTGTCAGCTTGTTTCTGTATGATCTCTCGACACTATCAAATGCACTCATCTACCACAGAGTATCAGAGGGCTTCTCTTACAATTTTGCCAACCGGAAATTATAACCTACCCTTCATGGGACATAAAATCCCGTATCTGTCATCATTGTTAATAACCTGTCATCAAAGCAGCCGGTTGTACGGTGTGAAAAAGCAGCAGCTAAACTTTCTACATTTATGCAAATGTTCAGTATTCTAACTAGTCTCTGTGGCTGGGCAGGCTGGAAATAGAGGATCTTACATAAGTGTTCATGTTTTATTGAATTCATTAAACGAGTTGAGGAAAATAGATTAAATGCGCGGCTTTTGAAATATTATTTTTGGCGTGAAAAACGTTAAGGACTTTGCGATATACGTGACGTTAAAAACGTAATTTCATAACGTTTCCCGAAAATCTGTAAACCACTAGTTGTTTTTCGATCTTAAAATTGGCATTACTTTTTCGGCACACCCCAAGGGTAGGTTTTTCTCGCAACCTGACAAGAATTCTTCTTTCTGTAAATTAATTGAAATCATCTTGATTAATTTGTAAATCTGAAATAAAGGCGTTAAATTAATTTCTTAACAGAGGGAGCGAGTAAACAGGATGACCTCTAAATCTAAATGTTAACAACAATCATTAAACGGACAAAACTGTAGGTGAAAATGCTCGAAAAGTGCAAGAACGCACGCCAATATGCACGCGCTCTTGAGTCCCATACAACCACTTGAATTTTCCCCCAGTTAGCCTGGGTTCAGTAGTTAATATACTTTGCATATACCTTCTTATGCTAATATTCTAAAACTAAGATAAAACATCAAAGGTAACGGTAGTCCGTCATTATAATTTCGGTAGATATTGTCATTTTGACCAAGAAACGGAAAATAATAATAAAAAAAATGGTCAGAATAGAACCCAAGCAACCTTCCAGTATGGTAATAGTACTTATTGTATAATAGATCATAATACGAACACTAAGCTTGATTGCATCATATGTGATGTAAACCACATTAATTTAGCCGCACTCGAGTCCAATATAATTTATTCTCGCATAGCCATGCAAAATTTGCCCAAACGGATCAGACCGCGGACCGTGTTTCTCGTCAAAAACAATGTTCACAATTGCCTTTCTATTAAGCCAGTTGATGGATATAAACTGGTCAAAATAATTTTAGCCCCATGTCACTTTTTTCCCTAGCCATAATGTAAAATTTCTAAAGTTTAGTTGTTTGTTTCAAAAATATCGGAGGTAGTTGAAAATTTTCACTCCACCCATGTTAGACAAAAATGCCTTAGGTGTATTTACACAAAGATTCAATTGAAAATACAGATTTTCTTTGGGTATGTGCTAAATTTTCGGAGAGTATCCAAATTTTTGCCGGTTTTACTCTAGGAATGATAGGAAACGAAACAGTACATTTACTGGAATGTGTGAAGCTCTATGGAAAATTTATCAATGTAAGTAAAACCTAGCACATGTTGAGAAGAAATATTGCCGCTACTTCGCTGAAAATTTTATGGAAAAATCTGTTTTCAGTAAAATATAATTAATCAAACATGAATGCATTTACATTAAGTCTATGGAAAACATTCGGGTGGGGCTTAATTTATTTTGACCAGTTTATTTGCCAATCTATATAAATGTGCAGTGTATTGCTGGTATCAGTTTAGTGGCTACATTTGCCCATCTGTACTATTGTGAAGTGTACTGCTGGTATCAGGTTAATGGTTAAATGTGCACATCTATACAATTGTGCAGTGTACTGCTGGTACCAGTTTGATGGAAAAATTTGCCTATTTATACAATTGTGCAGTGTAATGCTTGTACCAGTTTGATGGAAAAATTTGCCTATTTATACAATTGTGCAGTGTAATGCTGGTACCAGTTTGATGGAAAAATTTGCCTATTTATACAATTGTGCAGTGTAATGCTGGTACCAGTTTGATGGAAAAATTTGCCTATTTATACAATTGTGCAGTGTAATGCTGGTATCCATTTGATTAATAGATTTGCCCATCTATATAATTGTGCAGTGTTCTGCTGGTATCTGTTTAATTGAACGATTTACCCATCTAAACAATTGTACAGTGCATCGCTGGTATCCATTTGATGGATAAATTCGTCCATCTATACGGTTATGCAGTTTATTGCTGGTATCCGTTTAATGGATAGATTTTCCCATATATAAAATTTCAGTGTACTGCTGGTATCCATTTAATTGAAAGATTTGCCTATCTAAACAGTTGTGCAGTGTACTGCTGGTATCCATTTGATGAATAGATTCGCTCATCTATACAATTGTGCAGTGTACTGCCGTTATCCGTTTAATGGATATATTTGCCCGTCTATGCGGTTATGTAGTGTACAGAAAAATTTTACGCATGTGTTCACCACCATACTGCTATTCTTATTATTTGGTTTAAACATATTTTATTTGTATACTTTGTACATAGAACAACATATAAAGACATACAATAATATACAGTATACAAATGGGATTCAGAAGAAAGTCTTCAGACTTATACGAATCCGTATCCCATTTAAATATAATTTTACTCATTTTATCGAAATTTGAAGAGAAAACCATTTCTGTACCAATGCTAATTTTGGTACTCAAGTACCAGTGCTAATTTTGGTACTCAAATGTACTACGAGAGATGGAAACTTTTCAATTATATGTAATATAATTTATCCATTTGTAGCAATTCGTGGGAGTTTGGGTCGTAGTCTGATACCGCCATTCTAAGCCTTTAATTAAATGACCAGAATATTTTAGTCTTTAAACAGATGTGGCCCATCTTCCTTTTTCATTGACATGCTCAGCGCGTTTATTTTCATTCCATAAATAGTTCAATCTCTATTTTTCTTAAAATCCGAATTTGAAGCCTATAGCCATTTTCTGTGGCTGTAAAGTCTGCTTTGTCACACCTAATTGCAAACCCCAAAGCCAGGATTTCTCGTGACAAGTCTCTCAAAACAGTAGAAACTCGAAAATTCTAACTTTGATCTTTTTTCAAAATACAAGTAGCTAATTCGAAAAGTATTTTTAGCACGCTTGATTTTGAGAATCGGGCCCATTCATGCTCTATTTCAATAACTGTCTATATTAACATATGTTTTGGGTGCGTAAAAGAAATGCCTCATTGAGACGTTTCTTTAACGCGCGCCAAAAAACTTATGTTTTTTTTGTCATTTTTTAGGGTTATATATTTTTATCTCTACCTCCCTATAGTTCGAACTACTCAAATTCGAACTAAAATCTCTAGTCTTGATTTTGAGAATCGGGCCCATTCATGCTCTATTTCAATAACTGTCTATATTAACATATGTTTTGGGTGCGTAAAAGAAATGCCTCATTGAGACGTTTCTTTAACGCGCGCCAAAAAACTTATGTTTTTTTTGTCATTTTTTAGGGTTATATATTTTTATCTCTACCTCTCTATAGTTCGAACTACTCAAATTCGAACTAAAATCTCTAGTCTGTACGAGGTTCCAATATAGTAACACTGATAATTAATTTTTATCGGTATGCGTTTATTATTATTTTTGTTTAAGAAATAGATCAGCTCCAGCAGTGAATTGTTGAGTAATAATTCACTGTTTGGAGGTCAGTTGTGAAGAAGATCAAATCACGAGCGCGCAGCGCGAGTGATTTATCTTCGTACAACTGACCGACAAACAGTGAATTATTACTCAACAATTCACGCAATGGTGCTGATCTATTTCGATTCTAACACAGAATAAACGACGAAAACATATTCGAAGTCTTCAGCTCCTTCCAACTTTCCGCCATTGCACCGAAGAACTCCCGCCAATATTTAGACTACGTCGCATACGTTTACATGTAATTGTAACGTCTTTCAAGCGTTAAAACGACGTTACACCGTCTAACGCCATGAATGACGTCATTTTGCAGTGACGTCAGCTATCACACACTTTAGCAGTGAATTATTGTCCGATATATCACCGTTTGTTACCGTTGGCTCTATAGGCGAGGTGTGTTAGAATAAAAAGTAACATGTTTTAAATTGTACATTTAGTTATGTATCAAAGGTTTGGTCCAATAAAAATGCATTCCAGCCACTCATAATATGAAACATAATAATACTGTTTTGCTTTGGTTGATGCTTAGCGCCCAAGTAAAAAAAATACAGTCATATCGGGGCGGGTATACCTAGTACTTCAAACAATGAGTATGAAATGTCTTGCTCAAGGGCATAATACAATACTGGGCCAAAACCAAATACCTTGCGATCAACTCTACCGACTAGACCAACGGTTGTCCAGTATAATTTTACTCTGCAGTTAAATTTGAAAGCACCAAAGAGCAAAACAAATAGTACTTTTAAAGCATGGTTATGAGTTGCACTCTTAATATGAGCCTGATGGTGAGAAAACCTATCTTCGGTGCTTCTAACCTGTTCTGATATGAACTGATCTGCACAGCTACAGAAGATTGGTTGAGGCTGGGAAATTCCGATTTAGAAATGAGCGATGGTTCTGTTAACTAACAACTAGAAATGATGTTTATGAAACACTATGCCCCCAACCCTTTGCTTGTCAAGAATTAAGGGTTCATAACATAAGGGGGTCATCTTAAGTTTTAATCTTCTAGCTTTACTACTCATCATCCTCTATCAGCTGACCTAATTCGAACTAAAATAAAAAAAATGATTGCACCCAGTAATCAGCTGACAAAGTTTGAAGCTGCTAGCTATAAAATGCTTCGAGATATGTGTATCTTTATCAAAGTTTTCAATGCCCAAAATAACTTAAGAAAATATTTAAAAAAAAAAAATCACCAGGTAATCTACTCATCATCTTCTACCAGCTGACCATGTTTGAAGCTGCTAACTATAATAATTTTTGAGATATCTTGGTTACAAGTTTCCAATACCCAAATTTGCAAAGGGGCAATTACTCAAAAAAGTAATATAACGTCTTTTTTCTAAATTTTGACCAGGTAATCTACTCATTATCCTCTATCAGCTGACAAAGTTTTAAGCTACTAGCTGTAATAGTTTTTGAGATATCTTGACTACAAGTTTTTAATGCCAAAATTTGCAAAGGGCATTAACTCAACTTTTTTTAATTTTCACCAGGTTATCTACCCATTATCTTCTTTCAGCTGACCAAGTTTGAAGCTATTT
Source organism: Loripinus fragilis (assembly GCA_964019695.1). Lineage (NCBI taxonomy): Eukaryota > Metazoa > Mollusca > Bivalvia > Lucinida > Lucinidae > Loripinus > Loripinus fragilis. The sequence continues at coordinate 390,833 of CAXHUL010000020.1, read as the reverse complement.
GCTGCAATAGTTTTATAGATATCTTGTTTACAGGTTTTCAATGCCAAAATTTGCATAGGGCAATAACTCAAATAAATAAAATTACTTTTTTTAAATTTTCACCAGGTCAACCACTCATTATCTTCTATCAGCTGTCCAAGTGTGAAGCTCCTAGCTATAATAATTTTTGAGATACTAACTTTTCTCTGTCCAAATTAACAAAGGGCAATAACTAAAAAAACAAACTTTTTTTTAATTTTCACCAGGTCATCTACTCATTATCCTCTATTAGTTGACCAAGTTTGAAGCTCATAGCTGTTATAGTTTTTGAGATATATTGATTACAACATTTCATTATGACCCTTTAAAAGGGGCATAACTCCATAAAAAGAGATAATCCAGACTTTAAAAAAAATATTTATGTATAATTTATTTTTTGTTGATAAATCCATATATGAAATTTCAAAACTGTATCTTAATAATTGCCTGACCCCAATGGCCCACTTTAGGCACTTCTACGTTAACTGTGATGTTAAAATTATGCTCAATAAAAGTTGCATTCATTTGACAAATATATATAAATACTTAATTTAGTTTTATTGCTATCTTCTGCGCAAGCTGCACCATAAACTTATATTCGATTTTATTTTAAGGCGTTTATAATCAAATTGAATGAAGCAGATAATTTCATAGAAGTACATCGAATTAAACTGTTAATTAAAGAATTTTAAGTTATCTCATAAAAATAACTATATCTAGAGGGTGTTAAAGAGACTAAGTCTGCAACTATTAACATTTTTCGATTTTTTTTTATTTTCTTTTTAAATCATTTGTTAAAGTAGAATTTAGCTATGTTTTCACAATAAATCTGTTCACTATAGCTGAAAACTGCACGGAAAAGTGAATTATCTTATGGAACAGGTGTGTTTTTTCTCTTGTTGGTAATTATTTGCGTCCCTCCAATAATTATAGACAGTTAATTTTAGCTTAAATGCTGTTGTTTTGATACTGATAATTTGCTAGGATTTACGAAATCGGTAAAATGTATACCTGAATTTTAGTTTTTTTACTGTGTTCTTGAAAAATAGAAACATTAGTTCTAAAATTAAAAGATCAAAAGTTACAGACTATGTAGCTTTAAGAAAGTTCGTTCCACTCTTTATCATATAGTTTCGAATCATTTAAAAAGGGAAAGATGCTGAAAAATGTTGCATTTATCATGAACCTATTATCTGTTATGATACTCTATAGCGTTTGGCATCGTGTCTGACATCGAATGTCTTCACATAATTATATTTACTTTGGATACTGTCTTTCAATCGTTCTAGAAAGATCTTATATTTAAAAAAAAAATGTGACATTTTGTTATTTTTGATGGATGTTTACAGCCCTGTAGTTTAGTAAATGTACTAAAGGCTCATATAGGATGAATAACAACTCCATTAAGGGTTTCTAAACCAATTGGGAAATGTTCTTATCACTATGGCCATTGCATGACAATGGTTCTACTTCATAAACCCCCATTTGACTCCTCGAGTCCAAAAATTTCCGAGGGGTACTTGATTTTATAGATCTTTATTCCGTGACAAAATATCTGATTAAATATCCCGTTGTTTATTTCTTATCAAATGAGTCGACTTTAAAGAATTCCAGTGACATTTTTGTCATGAAACAACATTATAACTAAAATAATAGGAATACATTTTTTTACAGAACGATCTTTCTTAATACCCTTTACATGTACAGATTATTAACCAAATTATGAGATAAAGGCTAAAGGCGAACACTCATGCGAGCATCAGCACCAGCGAAATCACACTGGTAAATGTATACGTCGATTTGGTGGTATTTACGCGTATTGCCGGTACTTCATAGACCGGAAGTGGTAGATATTGGTGTTAATACTATATAGAAAAACATGCCATATGCCTAAAGGACTATAGAATTAGATCATTTTTAAGTATTCGGCATGCACATGGCGATTTATGTAAGCATTTAGGAATAGATTCGAGTACCGATCTGAATGACTAAATTCTTAAAAATGATCTAATTCTATAGTCCTTTAGGCATATAGCATTTTTTTCTATATAGTATTAACACCAATATCTACCACTTCCGGTCTATGAAGTGCCGGCAATACGCGTAAATACCACCAAATCGACGTATACATTTACCAGTGTGGAAATCACAGAGTCAAATCAGAGTAGAGGTCGTATATTTGAAAAGAAATCTAGCCCCACTAGATAGCTGCAGTTGTATGTTTGTATTGCTTTCCTTAAAGACAAAAATTCAGTGGGATCCAGAATTTAAAAAAACGTGGCGATCACGGAGAAAAGCACGTGTAGATAACAACGAAAACTCAGCAAGATCAGTGCTAAGACCTTGGAGTCAAAGGTTCAATACATGTATGCTGAAACTGTCATACGGATAGTTACGCTAATTCCGATTTCAATTATTCGATTGAGGAGGTTGATGTTTAGCAAAATGTCCACGCATGTTGTATAGATTTAAAACAAGGGTTTCAAATGAGGGTCTGGATGGGGGGTCTGGTATTCACTATTCATTAAGAATTTAGCGCGACAAAATGAGTTTTAGCATTATTCATTATTCAATAAAATCTGATTATTCACTATTCATTTTTTTTCTTCTTATCATTAAAAAAATAGGATTATTCATTATTTTAAGGCCCTTATTATTCACTATTTATTTTTTTGCTCATTATTCACTATTAAAAAATGGCCATCATTCACTTATCATTATACCCTATCCAGACCCTCTGAAATGGCCGATATGATCTTGAAGTCAAAGGCCAAGGTCACGAGTACTTTATAAACATGTCTACACCTGGTAATGTGAATTTCTCTTTGATAATTTGACCAGGGCGTTCATATTTAACTTAATGATTGCTTATGGTGCGTAGATTACAACGTTAACTAACTGTCTAACATCTCTTAAAGCGAATTTTTTTTCATTTTGGAGGAAACTATTCGTATTTTGCACAATTATAGCTTAGAGTCAACGGTCAGGGTCAAATATAAGTGAAATCGGCCTCACTGCTCATGACACAAACTCCTCTTCCTTCTTTTGATGGAGGCTGTAAATATATGGCACAAGTAACCCTTTCCTGAATATTCATCCGAAGCTCCACCCACTATGAATAATTATATACATTAACTTTCACGTTTGTACATAGAAATATCAATTGTCAGGTCCACTAGTGTAGGATCATATCTATTCATATTTCAATAAGCAGACATAGTAGACCCTGATCAGGCAGCTTTATGTTTGCAAAAGTGTTAAAGGCGTCTCCATGAGTTAAAGGGTTAATGACTATTGTGTGTATACCTCTCTAAGAAACTTTGAACATATTTTATGTGCATGGTTTGGGCATTGACGTCATTTTCTTCTTCTTTTTTTCACATTATGAATTTTGTCATTTTTGGGCGTCTCAGAAGGAATCTGTTTTTAATTAGCGAGTGCAACTCCTCCTACAACTTTGTTCCAATCTTTATAAAACTTTACAGAGATTTTCTTCATGGTCTGAAGGTGCAGGTTTTATTTGATTTGATTATTTACATCCAAGTCAACATCTTTTCAACCAGTCATGACTAAGCAGAGAGTAGTACGGGCCCCACTTTAGAGTCAATGACGTAACGACTTCCGATCCAAGATGGCCGCCATCACGACTTCGGATCCAAGATGGCCGCAATCACAACTTCTGATCCAAGATGGCCGCCATTAGGCCCCGGATCTCCATGTGACGCATTCTGTTACACCTCGGAGGGTGAGTCAATGCTCCAGACCATGAGAAGGTAGCGTCACGTCCTAGAGCATGGTGCCCTTCTTCTTAGGGGCTTAGTGTACACGCTCTGTCCTTTAATAAGGGAGACATCGCATTCATCGTGAGAAAACCGATCTGGAATGATCGATGTTGAGAATCTCTGGGAAGGGAGCGTACATGATCATGGTGACGCTCTCTGGTAAGGGTTTGGCAAACTTCATTTCTAGTCCGCAGTGACCTTGTCTCTTGATATTGAATGAATAGTAAGGATCGATCAATCCAAAAGTATCATTTGTCTTTCAAAAGTATACAGAAATAATTGTGGGTAGGATGCAAGCTTTAGAAGTAATAATAAATGAAAAAGAAATAACCCTTATTAACCTTTATGGTCCAAATAATGACGACCAAACTTTTTTCGACCAGTTAGAAAAGTTCATCAATGATCATAATGAAAAAACCTTCATAGTTGGGGTGATTTCAATGCCGTAATAAACGAAAATATAGATAAAAGAAACGGTAGGGTTACCACTCACAAATTATGTAGACAAGCAATTAACTACATTATAGATACCCATAATCTTATTGATATCTGCCGAGAAATGCATACAAATTTAAAACAATTTACTTGGCACTCGCATCAGAAACCACATGTCTTCTGTAGACTGGATTACTTTCTCATCTCTGACAACCTACTCAACTCTTTAACATCTAGTAAACACAATATTGGTTTTAAGTCTGATTATAGCCTAGTTTCAGTAAACATAGACATACTAAATCTCACTCGAGGGCCAGGTTATTTTAAACTTAATAACAGTTTGTTACTCAACAATGAATACAAAGATATTATTAAGAAAAACATAACAGAAATTGCCTCAATAAATAGAGACGCAAACCCAAATACTCTTTGGGAAACCATAAGGGGCACAATCCGAAATGAAACAATCAATTTCGCAACCCATACAAGGAAACAAACTAGGAAACAAGAAAAAATCATCGAAAGCGAAATTCTAAAGTTACAAAAAGACATTTTGGAAACATCAGATAACGACAAAATTGAATCGTTTAAAAAAATTTACTGGAAAAATAATGCATTAGAAAAAAGAACTGAAGAAAGAATACAAGGGTTAATACTTCGCTCAAAAGCAGAAATGGTTGAACATGGTGAAAAGAATAGTAAATATTTTGCTAGTTTAGAAAAGAAAAGGTCTGAAACAAAACTCATCACGAGACTTAAAATTAATAACAAAATTAATACAAACCAAACAGAAATACTTTCAGAAACTGAACTTTTTTATAAAAATCTTTATAATAAACGGGAAGTAGGACACTCATCACATAATCACCGGGGTGACATGGTTAACTACAGGTGTTTCCTTTTGTCTAATTTCTTTCAACTCTCTGTATTTCCATCCACTATCAAAGATATAACAACCCTGACTGTCACGTTCAGCGTAGCCATCTACAACATCCAGCTTGTGCTGGTACCAGGATTCTGGGTCTGAGACGTATGGAATCCACTTCTGCTGCTGATAATTGTAAACGAGTCTACTGCCCATCTCTTTCAATCGATTTTCCTCCTTGGTGGTGTTGGTGGTAAAACTGTTAGAAGCAGTGTAATGGTTGACTAAGTAGTGGCGGTGCTCTTAGTAGCAGTGTAATTGTGGTGGTGATGTTGGGAAGATGATGGAGTAAGTAGCAGTGGTGATTGTGTAAGTAGTGGTTGTGTAATGATGGTTGATAGGTGTAGGTGGTGTCGTGTGTTTGACTGTATTGATGTAAGTGGTGGTGGTGAGGTGGGGGAGGAGGAGTAAGGAGGAGTATGCAAAGGAGGAGGGAGGAAGAGAAGGAGGAGGAGAAGGAGGAGGAGGATACCAGGAGGATACAATGGTGTACATCAGGGGTACAGTGAGGGTACATTCTGGGTAGAGTAGTGGTACAATGAGGAGGAGGCGAAAGAGGATACAGTGAGGGTACAGGGAGGATACAGTGAGGATACAGAGAGGCTACAGTGGGGATACAGGAATGATACTCTCAGGGTACAGTAGGGTTACAATGAGGGGGGAGGAGAAGGAGGGAGGATGAGGAGTAGGGAGGAGGAGTGAGAAGGAGGGAGTAAAAGGAGGAGGAGTAGGGAGGAGTAGAAGGGAGGAGGAGGGGGAGGGAGAGGAGGGGGAGGAGTAGTAGAAGGGGGAGGAGTAGGTAGGAGGAAGAGGAGGAGGAGGGAGGAGGAGTAGGGAGGAGGAAGAAGAGGGGGAGGAGGAGGAGTAGGAAATGCTCAGAATGTAACCCAAATGACTTTGAAAACTGGTAACTAAGAATTGGGTTTAAGTATTGAGTAGGCGTAAATATGTTATGTCTAAAGCTTTGTTAGGTGAACTGTTGTTTTGGATGAGATGTCCACAGCTATGGCCTGAAGCCAGAGAAGCTGCTGAGCGACTAATAGTGGTACTTGAGGAGCTAAATTATACAGATAGTGAACAAGAATCTCGTCCATGCGTATGAATGAGCAAATACATAACAATAACTCAAGTGCGAAGGAGGAAAATCGATTGAAAGAGATGGGCAGAAGACTCGTTTACAATCATCAGCAGCAGAAGTGGATTCTGTATGTCTCGGACCTTGAAACCTAGTACCAGCGCTCATTGGATGCTATAGATGGCTACGCTGAACGTGTCAGTCAGGGTCGTTATATCGTTGGTAGTGGACGGAATTACAGAGAGTTGAAAGAAATGAGACAAAAGGAAAAACCTGTAATTAACCATGTCACCTGGGTAGTCCAAGCTTTGGAAATGGCGAAATCGGATCTAAAGCGAAAACAACAGGATAGTATAAAGGGTGGAGAGCGTAAGACAGCAACTATGAACTAGAATTCATTGAGATACTAAAGGATGAACAGCAAATAATTGTGAGAAATGCTACTAGGTAATCCCGTGTCCATATGCACAACCCATCACCTTTAAGTACAAAGAGGAAGGTTCGTAATTTCCAATACGGACACAACCAAGGTCCTGGCGAACACTGAGTGACATTTTATTTCCCTAAGCAAGGCCCTAACAAATGACTATGTTAAAGGTTATTGCTTGTACGTGTTGGAGATCGATCCTAACTATTCATTCAATATCAAGAGACAAGGTCACTGCCGACTAGAAATGAAGTTTGCCAAACCCTTACCGGAATGGGTCACCATGATCATGTAGGCTACCTTCCCAGAGATTCTCAACATCGATAATTCCAGATCGATTTTATCACGATGAAAGCGATGGCTCCCTTATAAAAGAACAGAACATATACACTAAGCCCCTTAGAAGAAGGGCACCATGCTCTAGGATATTACGCTACCTTCTCATGGTCTGGAGCATTGACTCACCCTCCGAGTTGTAACAGAATGCGTCACAGAGAGGTCCGGTACCTAATGGCGGCCATCTTGGATCAAAAGTCGTGATGGCGGTCATCTTGGATCCGAAGTCGTGATGGCGGCCATCTTGGATCGGAAGTCGTGACGTCATTGACTCTAAAGTAGGGCCCTTACTACTGCAGAGGATAGAGTGTCTTGCTCATGGACTCAGGGCAGTGCCTCCGGTGAAGTTAAAACCCCCAACTCTTCGATCCCCAGTCAAGCACTCTATTATTCAGCTATTCAGTCACTGTATGGCCATGTGGTATGCAAAGTCCCGGTCTCTTTTATTGCTAACAGAGAAAGGAACCAGCTGGGGACTCGGCTAGACAGTGAACTTATAGTTGTTTTATATCACTGAGCAACAGCGCTCCTGTGAGGGTGCATGTGATTTGGTCATTACCATCGATTTCTTTTTTGAAAGTAATTTTCGGCATCTCAGAAGCAATGAGTGGGTTCATCTTCAATTTTATTTCGAGCTTTTTGAATCTTTGACAGTGATTTATTCATTGTTTAATTGGCATGTGATATAAATACTATTCTTACTTTATTTCTTAAGTGTTTTTTACTACTAGCGAACTTTGTCATTTTTCGGCACCACAATTTTATATTATCTGCTTTGAGATACCACTATTATTATTTTCAATTTATTTATTCACAGGACTGGCAAAGGAAACGCTTGACATGCATTTTCTTTTTTTTAACAACAAATGCTCAGATAAGACCCAATATTTTTGTATTTATCAGTTATCTCTCATATTAACGGCATTGTTGCTCGTTGACCTTATAAACGTTGTCTTATATCTCACTGCATGTATCGTTATCAGGTCAACATCTCGTTGCACTTTTTGAATGACGACGTCGAATCTCAACACAAAAATCGATAATTATGCGCCAGTTTGATAAGTGAACGAAAGAATACCAGGTTCGCGTCTTTTAATATCAAGCTTTGAGAACACAGGCAAGCCTCACGACTCAACAAGCTTTCTCGTAGCCTTGCCTGGTAAACTTAATGTCAAACGACACCTATGCACTTATTAGCTCACCTGAGCCAAAGGCTCATGGTCGAGCTAATAGTATACCAATGACTCCGGCGTACATCCATCCGTCTCTCAACATTTTCAAACACCTCGTCTGAAAGAACTTGGCAAATTGAACTCAAATTTCATATGGAGAAGACCAAGATAGCCACCACAGTCATATATGGTTAAAACCCTTTAATATTCTTCTCCAGAACCAGAAGGACGGTGATACTAGGACTTGACATGTTCATTTTTATAACTGTTAAGGCCAAAATCATTTTACTTGCTAGATATATTTTACCAAATCAGACATTGATTATAGATAAGTACCAAAGGTCAAGCCGACCTCTGACCTAATCTAAGCTCGCTTATTTTACACAGGTTTCATTGAAGTACAATTTCATACAAATGGTCATGGTCAAATGACCAAGATGGCCATCATAGCCATAGAAGCTTAAACCCTTTAAAATCGTTTTCTGGTACCAAAAGGCCAATGGCCTAGGGACTTGGTATGTAGCTTTGCATTGGAAATGTGGGCCCTACCCCTTTAGCACAAATGATGATTCTGGATAGACCTTACTTTACAGCAAGGTCAAATTTGATTCTTATTGTATTTTATGGGAAAAATCTTGAAATGTTCATTTTTCTATAACTGTTAAAGCCGAAATCATAATACTTGCAAGAAATGTTGAACCTAATGAGATAATGGTTTATACACAAGTACCTTTGACCTTTAATCTTGGACTGTCACATACATATCTAAACACCCCTTTCTCAGAAAACACTGGGCTGATTGAACTCAAATTCCATATTGAGTATTCACAAGATAAAGCAATTGTTAAAGGTAATTTGACCAAAATGGCTGCCACATCCATATATGGTAAAAAAATATGTTTAAATAATAAGCCAAGGTTGACTGAAATCTTGTTTAACATCATAAAGGAGATATTGTGACTCAACATCAGGTGAGCGTTTCAGGACCTACAGGTCCTCTAGTCTGAGCGCGTGCGCCTATGTAACAAGAACCAATATAACAACTTTCAAAAATCGATTTTATCCTACCATCTGAACCCCTCTTTTGCCTAGTAATAAAGGAGTTCTAGCGATAAGGCGTATATTTCCCCTAGTTGACATGATTACAAAGCCTAAATTTTCAAATTGCCCTATTATTTTCAAAATTGGACTGTTTCGGTAGTAAAATATGCATAGAAAGCATCGAAATAGGTTTCAAAGCAATCCATCATTCACAAAGCCGTTAAAACTTGCGCCTTCTACTCCCACCCCTCATTTTACGTCTTTAGACTGGTGCCGTTTATACGATAGTTTTAGTATATCCTTTGCAGGTTTTCAAAAAGTATTTAGGATATTAGTGCCCTTCATTTCCAAAACTTTGCGGTATTTCTTCTGCGCATGCGTACGAAATATACTTAAAATTGTGACGTTTGTCATTGAAAAGATGAAACTGGCGTCTTTCAGTTTGTTTTTAGATGCTTTCTCCCCTAGACCCAAGATGCCCTTTGGACAATAAAATGTCGCTATACAAAAATATAACATATGTAAATGGCGTCTTGGGTCTAGGGGGGGAAAGGGGTTGTATAAGCGAAAGAAGACATTAAATATCTGACAAAAATAGACCACTTTGCAAGATGGTCGTTTTTATTGTACATCAACTGTATAAATAGTTTTACTGTACATAGCGTGGTTCCCTGTTTAACGGTCAAGTTCCCATATATGTTACTGAATAACAAGCACAGTTGATGATCGAAATAAATTATCATTCAATAAGAAGTAGAGTTATTACATGCATGAAGGAAACCCCGTTTTTTATATACAAATTGGGGGCAATGGTGCATCGACGGCTCGTCTATATATATTTGTTGAATGTGCCTAGTTTCTCCAGTCGTTATTTTAACAAAATAAAATGAACGACTCGTTAAGGGAGATTGCTCGCCTTATCGCTAGAAATTCTTTCAAGCGCCTGGAAGCTGTGACTGTTGTTCGTTCTAAGGCGATTCTTAAGTTGGTGTTAGTTCCTTGTTTGAGGTTGTTCCGATTCTTCCTTAACTCTTTACCTCCTAGTGTCGTCTGCTCATAGCCTTTGCAAACAGATTGGACCCGAATCAGGCCTGACAAAATGTCGGGTCTGATCTGGATCCAATCTGTTTGACACTCAGATGGTATTCCAGAAAGAATATTTAGAACAAATTGATTTTGAAAAAAAAAATCAGCAGAAGACAAAACGAACAAACGTGAAAATTTTCCCAGGAGGCAGAGTTAAGTCTAGTGTTGTGAAGTAGTTCTTTGTGCCTTTGTCATCTCACTGAAGAGCAGGCCCCGAGGTTATAAAACCTGAGTACATTCTCAAACTCAAAATAAAGTGCAATGATTGGCTACTTGTGGACACGTGTCCACAAGCAGCCAATCATTGCGCTTTATTTTTGAGTTTGAGACTCTTTTATAGCCTCGGGGCCTGGTTGCTTTATAACTGTTGATGCTTTAATTCCCAGTCAACAATTTTTCAGTCATATCCCCACGAATTTCTGTCTTCCTGGGTTGAAACAGTATTAAGCAGTGGATAAAGTATCTTGCTCAAGGAGGAAACAGAAAAACTCCAGTGAGTCTCGAACTAGGAACCATTCAATCCCCAGTCTAACGCTCTATCAACTGAGTCACTGCACGAGAGCTGGTGTTTTTTTTGTAATCTCGCTTCCAAGTGTTTTTTTTTTAAAAATAGATGATATTACATGAGTGCTCATGTTTTATTGAATTTATTGAATGAGTTGATTGGTTTGGTTGGTTTGATTCTTTACGCCCCAGTCGACATTTTTCAGTCATGTCAGGGCAGTTCTTCGGGTGTTTAACTTGTACTAGGCAGAGTATAAAGTGGCTGGAACGAGTTGAGGAAAAGAGATAAATGCGAGGCTTGTCGAGCAATTTATCTCCTTTTCGCAACGAGTTTAATAAATAAATCAGAGCTCGAATATTAGATTCTATTTATCATATGACCCTAAAACTACTTTTAAATCATGTATTTTGTCTGAAAAAAGCTAAGATTTTGCGACAAATACTTAGAGTTTATCTCACAGCGTTTTGGTTATGGCTTGAAGTATATCAACCTGAGATCCCATTATCAGCCCGAGAGCTTTAGCTTTAGGGTTGATACTGAGGGGGATAACCATAACCCCGTGGGACAATCTGTTCATCACATATTCCAATTCACTTGACGTACAGCAGAGGACTGGCATAAATTTTGCCTACCGTCATGCCACTTGTTTACGTCTGACGTCATCTAATGACCAATGTCTCATGCCGGGCATGATAAACTCTCTCCGTTACAACTACATGACTTCTGGTTATCATCATGACAGGCTGATAACCAGTTGGCGGGAAAGAGCTTATCGTCAAGGTTCTATCAAAAATCTTAAAAAAGGACAAAGAATTTGTGGAGGGAAATTCATAAAAATCATATCAGAATATTGAGATATTGAGGTAAAACATTTGTTTGCACAGGAATTCTGCTTAATTAATAATTTCAAAAGGTATAATATAAAAACTAACACCTTCCATTGTAATACCCTATTGCCGCTTCAGCGCATCGCAGCTACCTGGATGTGCGTTAAAGTCCCCTATGTCTCTCCATACAAAATACATGACTTCGGGTTATTATTATGACAGGCTGATAACCAGTTGGCCGGAAAGAGCTTATCGCATTTGCAGACTTTGAGCCCTTTTTCTTTGTTTCATCATGGTGTAGTAGTTTGATTTGGGTGTTTTTCCATGGTGGTGCGTTGCGTTGGTTGGATGGCCTCCGTGCCGGCTGAGCGTTTCTTGTACTTCGGCAGCACCGAATCTAGGGCGGGGATTTGGTACCAGTGGGATGCATTTGGCCCCCCCGGTGGCTTGGGCTGCTGTCCGTTCTGGGGCAGTGGTTCTGTTGTTGTTGACTTTTTGTCTATTGTTACTCCCATTGTGGGAGTCTGTAATTGTTCTTTGTTTTGTTGTACGTTACTTCATGTCCATTCTAGTATTGCAGTCGTCTTGATGGGGAAGAGAGAGCTAATTGCTTTGCTTAATTTGTCTTCCTGGTGTCTCGTGGTGGTTGGGCGGCTCTTCCTCGCGGTGCCACGGGGTTGTCAGCAGTTTGTGATTGTGGTATTTCCTGATCATACTCACTATTTTGGATTATTGCAGCAAATAGATGTCTCCCAAATATGTGATAATTAGAAATTATGTCACAGTGTTTTGGTTATTGCACAAAGATTCAACCAGAGACCCCATCATCAGCCTGAGAGCTTTAGCTCCAGTTCTGATAATGATCAATAGTTGATACTGAGGGCGATAACCAAAACCCCATGAGATAATTTGTTTATCATATATTCCAATTCACTTGATATTCAACAATGTAGATAAAACAGAGGACTGGTGTAAACATTGCGTTACATCATACCACATTTTTACATATGACGTCATCTCATGACCAACATCTCGTACAGGGACTGATAACCTCTCTCCATTCAAAATACATGACTACTTTTTAATCATCACAGAAGGCTGATAACCAGTTGGCGAGAAAGATCTTATCGAATATGCAGACGTTGGATTATCACGGAAAATAGCAGCCCAAGAGATTATCTTACGGTGATTTATTGTATACTCAGGAGAATCCATTATCAGCTTTAGCTCAAGGGCTGATAATGGTCGATGTTTGATACTGGGGGCGATAACCAAAACCCCGTGAGATAATCTGTTTATCACATATTCAAATTCAGTGTTTTAACATGTTATCAAATGTTAGTTAAACATACCATTGGCGTAAACTTTGCCTTATACCACGTCACATCTGCGTCATCTAATGATCAATGTCTGGTAACAGGTATGATAACTTCAAAGCATTCAAAATGCATGACTTCCGGTTATCATCACAGCAGGCTGATAACCAGTTGGTGGGAAAGAGCTTATCGCATATGCAGACTTTGGGTTATTGCAGCAAATAGATGTCTCCCAAATATGTGATAATTAGAGTTATCTCACAGTGTTTTGGTTATTGCAGAGACCCCATCATCAGCTTGAGAGCTTTAGCTTCAGTTCTGATAATGGTCAATAGTTGATACTGAGGGCGATAACCAAAACCCCATGGGATAATTTGTTTATCATATATTCCAATTCACTTGATATACAACAATGAAAATAAAACATAGGACTGGCATAAACATTGCATGACATCATGCCACATGTTTACATATGACGTCATCTCATGACAAATGTTTTGTGCATTGATAAACTCTCTCCATTCAAAATACATGTCTTCCGTTAATCATCATTGCAGGCTGATAACCAGTTGGCAGAAAAGAGCTTATTGCATGTGCAGACTTTGGGTTATCAGGGAAACTAGCGGCCTGAATATGTGTTAATTAGAGAATATCCCCGTGAGATAATCTGTTTATCACATTTCAAATTCAGTGTTTTAACGTGTACACAAATGTAAGTAAAACATACCATTGATGTAAATTTTGCGCTACGTCACGCCACTTGTTTTCATCTGACGTCATCTAATGATCAATGTCTCGCTTTGGGAATAACCTCTCTGCATTCAAAATGCATGACTTCCAGTTATCGTCACAGAAGGCTAATAACCAGTTGGCGGGAAATAGCTTATCACATATGCAGACTTTGGGTTATTGAGGCAAATAGCGTCTTTAATATGTGATAATTAGAGATTATCTCACAGAGTTTTTGTTATTGCCCGAAGTATCAGACCGAGACCTCATCATCAGCCTGAGAGCTTTAGCTCAAGGGCTTGTAATGGTTGAAGGTTGACTCTATGGGTGATAACCAATATCCCGTGTTATAATCTGTTTATCACATATTCCAGTTCACTGTTTTGACGTACAAAAATGTAAGTAAAATAGAGGATTGGTGTAGATTTTGCGTTACGTCACCCAACTTCTTTATATCTGACGTCATGTTATGATCCAGCGTCTCATGCCGGGCATAACCTCTCTTCGTTCAAAATACAGGACTTCTGGTTATCATTATGGCAGGCTGATAACCAGTTGCAGGAAAGAGCTTATCTAATATGCAGACTTTTGTTTATCGCGGCAAATAGCGTTCAGAATATGTGACTTAATTGCGGACATCTCTACATAACGTTTACAAAATCTGTAAACCACTAGTAGTTTATTTATTTTAATGTTAAGGGGATAACTGTTTTCAAAATTTTGATTTGGGGAGGTGTATTGCTCAAGGGCAGCTAAATGAGTAGTTGGATCTGGTAGTAATTCAAACTCATCCAAGCTTTAATTTTCGTCGATGCTACCTGCAAGAATGATGAAGCGCCATCCAAAAATGAAGGCACTAGTATGCTGACACTATTTCTCCCATTATAAGTCTATTGGGATTTTTCCAGATGCTCAAAGGCAGCATATTTATCACAGAGGCCACACTGGGAGGAAACATTTGATATACAGTAAAACCTGTGTAAAACGGCCACTCTAAAAAGACCAAAAATTGGTTTACAAGACCAATTATCACTTAATGCAGATCGAAAGTATTGCAGAATGCTCCAAAGGGAGCATTCTGCAATACTTTTGATCTTCATTAAGCTACCATTTGTCATTAAGATCTTTGTTTTGTCTATTTTTGAGTTGTCGTTTTACACAGGTTTTACTGCATATCAAAGGTAAGTAAATAAATTTGATAAATTGATTTATTTTTGAGTTGTCGTTTTACACAGGTTTTACTGTATATCAAAGGTAAATAAATAAATTTGATAAATTGATTTATCAGTTTAAGACAGTGTGTATAGACTTTTCCAAACACTGCGTCACAAATCAATGTCATCTGTCACCCTTGGTCCTTTTCAGAAGGCAGATCACTACATCTGTATGGCAGAAAACTATTGTTAAAGTGAATTGGACACATAAACAGCAAAAACAGCAACATTATTTCGTAAAAACTTAATTCCAAGAACTGGGTCCCATTGTTTAATCGTTAAAATCATCAGAGATTTTAACTGCTGTCATCGGGCCAAAACACTGTAGTGGGTGCTCATTAAAAACTAACAAAATATATATATAATATATATATATATATATATATATATTTTTTTTTTTTTTCTCAAATAATATGTTGAAAATAAATGTGAAGATCAATTTGTTTTATCCAAGTCAAAATCTAGAGCTAAAATTTGTGGTTCAACCAAAGGGACTTGTAACAATTTTAGCTTATCAATCTCTATACCTTGACAAGGGGACCATAGACAAAAAATAAATATTTTACCTCCACTATTACTATGCTTGAAGAAAAGTACAAAACTCTTCCGATCATGGTAATTCTCAGTTTCAGATCGAGAAAAAATATCAATTTTCAAAAAATAGCTGTGTATTCTGTTTTCCTTTATCCTCTGATTTGAATTTTCAAATTATAAACAAGTTTATTGCCAAAAATATCATAATCCTTGCTTCTTGCCCTTAGAAATTCCACTACTCCAATTATAATAGGTCAGGGTCACTTAGGAGTTCCTGTCATCGGATGTTAACAAACCATGTCCAGCACGAATAAACATCTACCGGCTTGCTGCATCAAAATGAGAACATTGACAAATTGAACGTGGATATATCCTTCCTTTTTATCACAAGAACACGTCACACATTCCACCTATATAAACTCACAGGAACTCGCTATCTTGACAGTCATGTGATGACTCGTAGCAAACCCATTGGAATATGATTGGATAGAATTAATTTATTTGCTGCAGACTTGTCACATGACCATGTCAAGTAATACTGGAAGCCAGTGAACAAGACAGCGACATGAACGAAATGCATAACAACAGAATAACTTATCGAACAACTACATATGAGCCGTGACATGAGATTTCCAATAATGTGGCATTTGACAAGTGTAGACTCAGACAAGCCTGTGCAGCTTCCTTTTGAGCTTAGAAATTCCAAATGATGTTTAGTCAGTAGCTTAACAGTCAAGGAATATTTAATTGACTAGCAAAGGCTCTGATCAGACTGCACGTATGTGCAGGCTGGTCTGAGCCTTTGCTGGTCGCATATACCACATTGTTGGAAATCACATGTCGCGGCTCATATGTCTTTAACAGACATCAAATGGCCAAGCCTGTATGATGGTACATATTGTATGTACATTGTATGTACATAAAGCTGTCCCTTTAGCATAGGTCCAGATAACAATATTTTTGAGTGTAAAATTGTTAATGTTTTCTTATCCATCCGTTTTTACATAAGTTTTGGGTGCTCAAAAGAACTGTCTCATTGAGACAGTTCTTTTGAGTACCCAAAACATATGTTTTCGTTGAGATATAAGAAATTAATCAAATTTTTATCATGCACTCTTATCTAGAGGCCTGAGATACTGTAACTTACGCTGCAACAATTAGGGATACTACACAACCTGCCACAGTGCCAATGAACCCAATCCAGCCAGCCTCTTTCTGAAAATATATAATCTAAATATAGAACTATGAGACAATTGAAACGGTTACCACTAAAATTCGAAACCATCACATGGCTAATGTAGCCAATATTTGGGGGCCTTGTTTGATTGTTTGTTTGTTTGTTTGTTTGATTTAATTCTCAACGTCCCATCAACTATCTTTCAGTTAAACAGGGACGGGTCTTCCTGGGTTGAACCAGTACTAAGCTAGGATAAATATGTCTTGCTCAAGGACCACAACGCAGTGACGCCGGTGAGGCTTGAACCCCCGGCCCCTCGGTCTCGAGTCAAACACTCTACCACTGAGCCACTGCGCTCCTTGCAAACTGTTTGAATCCAGATCAGGACCCAAACTATTTGAATCCAGATCAGGACCGACAGAATGTCCGCCCTTGATCTGGATCCAAACCATTTGACACTCTGGAAGTGTTACTGAAATAATTTTTTGAAAAAGTCAGCAGACGACAACAAAAGCACGAAAAGTATGCAGAGTTAAGATAGTGCTCTTGTTTTTAGGGAAAATAAGGCTTGACATTTTATGTGAATTTTATCTGAGCACTTCCAGCACAATTACATCATTGTGATGTCATTTAGTGATGCAATGACGTCGGACAAATAAAAAGAAATTTTCTTGATACTTAAAACTGACAATATGATCTCAATGCTCAAGCTCAGAATGTGTGAAACTGGTGGCATTTTTGCTGTTTAACTATGAACTCTGGTGCTACCAGGAAAACTGATGCATCTATCATAATTGAATAATCTACCAGAGTCATGTTATCATAACTGAATAACCTACCAGAGTTATGCTACCAAAACTGAACAACCTACCAGAGTTATGTTATCATAACTGAATGACCTACCAGAGATATGTTACCATAATTGAAAAACTTACCGGAGTTATGTTATGATCCTTTAAGTTGACATCCAACACTCCATTGAAACAACCCATAACGCCAAGTGCCAAACCATAGGTGAAACAAATCAACCAAAACTTTGGATTTCTGCAAAAGAAAACATATTATCACTTGACGTCACGTCTGGGAGTGAAAAAAAGCCATGCAATAAAATCGATAAACCACTAGAAACGTTATGACATCGATAACAATGTTGCGTACATAATGACGAAATTATAACGTTTTTACGGCAGAAATGAAATTTCAAAGTAATTTTAATGTCAAATGATGAGTAGAATTTAACATTCGTGCTCATGCATTATTGAATTTATTAAACTTGTTGCGAAAAAAAAAAGATAAAATGCTCGGCAAGCCTTGCATTTTATCTCTTTTCCCCAACTCGTTTAATAAATTCAATAAAACATGAGCACTCATGTAAGATCCTTTACATATAGACATAGGTCCATGTAGGCTAAATACTTGAGCATAAAATTGTTTTGTTATTTTATTTGATTCTTTACTTTCCAGTCTACAGTTTAACAGTCATATTGGAATGGGTCTTCCTGGGTTGAACCAGTACTAAGTAACAACAAATGTGTCTTACTCAAGGTGAGGCTAAAGGACACAACGTATGGTAAGGCTCAAACCAGCCTGCTCAGCTACAGAGACTAGCTAGAGTATTTCAATTTTGCATACACAAAGTTCAGCTTTTTTTAATTTTCTAGAAAACAATAACAAAATTGTTGATCAGACTGCACAGGTTGTGTCTGTTGTTCACATACAACACATTAAGGTTTATCATATGACATCGTGTCTGGGAGTGAAATAACATCATGAACCACTAGTGGTTTACAGATTTACAGGAAATGTTATGACGTCCATAACAACGATGCATACATAATGGCACAATAATATCTTTTTTTACACAGGTAATAAGATTTCAAAGTAATCTTAATGTCATATGATAAAAGAATCTAACATTCATGCTCTTGTATTATTGAATTTATTAAACTCATTGCAAGCCTCGCATTTTATCTCTTTTCCTCAACTTGTTTGATAAATTCAATAAAACATGAGTACTCATGTAAGATCCTCTATATCTGCAACAAGGGGAGAACTCATGTAAGATCCTCTATTTTTCTCTCAACAGGGCACATATGAGTGACAACATTTGAAAACCACCTATTTTGTAGATGCAGATAAGTCTGCTCATCCATGCAATCTAATCAGCACCTTTGTGACTCCAACTCGCTATAAAGTAACAAATTCTCTCTAGTTTTTGTATCTTTTTTCAATAATCTGGCTAGTTCCAGTACATGAGTAGCCTGGTTTGAGTCCACCCTGTCTAACACTATCAAAGGCAGGTTTTTTCATGATAAAGATTAATATAATTTTGTTTGGTTTGTAGTTTAATGTCCAGGTCAAGAGGGTCAATTAACCTAAGCACACTTTTCCTTGGCAATCTTAGACTAAGCAGTTAGCCAGTACTCTGTGCACATACATTTTAATACACTTAAATGTCTACCTCCCTATAATTGGAACTACTCATAATTTGAAGCAAACCTCTAATCCCCATGACTTCCAATTAATGTGATTCAACTGTATAATAATATAATTAGATTTGAATCTGAAGACACTTAGCAGCCATTCTCAACTGAAGGAACCTAAAATATCCCAAGCTTACCTAGCTAGTTTCTTCACTCCAGATTTAAACTCTAATCTCTGTATGGAAGCTGTTGGACTTGGAGGTAGAGGTGGTTTGGATGGAAAATACGTGAAAAACAACAGAAAACAAAACACCGACCATCCAAATTCTGAAATATAGGAGTTACAGATACCATATTGGAACAAATAACAAGGCTATTATGCCAGTCTGCATATCTGGTTTTAAATCTAGTCACTGTTTATAGCTTTTTTTGTGTGTGTTTTGATCATTTATTTTATAAGCCCCTGTTACAATTTACCTTGATAGCCCAGAGGCAACTATCAGGGTGTTTACAATTTATTTACATATCTCTTTCATTCTTTCATACTCTCACCTCACCTTAATTCTACAGCAGCTTATGTATTAATTATTTAGGGGTTACATGGTTTTGTAACCCTAACTAGTTTTCACACATTTTATTAGGAAACAGAAAATAGGGTAGGAAGAAGAAGAAAGAAGTTAAGACCTCTTGAGAGAAAGCATAACCAGTCATGCGGGGTTCACCAGTTCTCTTGTCAATTTTTCTGTAAGGTTTAATTTACTTAATGTCAAGAGTCCTGGGTGGGTTAATTTATTTTGTATTATATTTGTAGGGTATTATCTTTATCAAATCCTTATTATCAAGGAGCATTTTATCCGTACATTAATATTTTCTATTGTCATTTTTGACTTATGCTGATGTGTACGTTGCTAAAAATTTGCATTTAGCAAATTCTTAAATGGTGCCCAAGCATCTAAGAAGTTTTGCAATTCATTTCTTTGTATTGCAATTTCTCTGAGACTTTGAAATAGTGAGTGAACATTTATCTTATATTCCAAAAATGTCAAGTGTTTGTGTGTTCCTCTGCACATATTGATGTAATACCTTGCAACAAGCATTAAAAATTGAAGTGTATTCAAAGTGTTTGGGGGAAAGTTGCCAAGAATGAAATTACTTTCATTCAAAATTAGCGATATATTCATTTCTTGAAATTTTTCTGTTACCTCTTTTAGGAATTGTTGGGTTTTTGAGCACTTCAAAAAAGATGTATCTGTTGTTGTTGATTCATTGTTTTTTGTTGCTCCCCTTCTTTGTGGGGGCTTTATGTTTGGTCCTTGTTTTGGAGTGGGGTTCTTAGTATCCTTTCTAGTTTTGTAATCATCTTGCTGAGAAAGAGGGCTGCTATGGTTACTTTACTTTAACCCTTTACTCCATAATAACGCCTTTTGACACCTTTGAAACATTTTTTTTGAAAATATTATGGAAAATGGAGCATTTGCTCCATAGGAGCAAATGCTTGATTTTTCATAATATTTCCAACAGTATTCAAAACTTTAATTATTATTTTGTCTTGATTTTTTAGCAATGTTGTCTAAAAATAGAGAATGATGTCATGATCTAAAAATAGGCTATGGAGTAAATGGTTAATTGTGTTCTTGCTGTTGTTTGTTTGAGTTCATTCTTTACTCCCATCAACAATCTTTCAGTTATGTAAGGATGGGTCTTCCTAGGTTGAACCAGTACTAAGCTAGGATTAATGTGTCTTGCTCAAGGACACAACATAGTGACGCTGGTGAGGGTCGAACCCGCGGCCTCTCAGTCTTGAGTCAAGCACTCTCCACTGAGCCACTGCGCTCCCTTTCTCCCTTTCTCGCTGTTGTGTGGTTGTCTGTGTATCTTCCTCATTTAATGAGACAATTCTTTTGAGCACCCACAACACAAGTTTTAAAGTTTTAACATATGAATAAAAAATAAACAGATGGTTAAGATCCATCCCCCACCACCCCCACCCCTGGAAAATCACAAAGCTATAGGTTCCTTAGAAATACTGGTCTGGATCCCCTGGAAAATTACAAAGCTACCAAGCCAGCATTCAATGTTGGGCCATAATCGGTGTTTCGCTGGTGGTCCGATGATGGCCCACTTTTAGCAGTATTTGGATCCTCTCTCCTCCCTTCATCAACAAAGAAAAACGTTGTCAGAGTTGGACCCACTCTGTCAGAGGTGGACCCACTCTGACAAAACTTTCTAGATCAGCGCATGATTACAGTAAAAATATTTTCCAATGAAACTATAACAAAGTTTTCAGTACCTACCAATATACATGAGTCTCATCATAGCATCTCTTTCAGCATGGATGTTGTATACTGGAAAAAATATCAAATAATATGGGCCTTGATGTGACAAAACCTGTCTTCGGGGTTTTCAACAAAGCAATACTCAAACCAGTCTCCTCAGCTGCAGAGACTAGCTAGAAAATTGAAATTTCGCCCGTAACAAGTTTATATATGATACTTTTCAAAGAGCTTATAACAAAAGTGCCGATCAATCTGCGTGGATGCTCAGGCTGGTCTGCACCTTTGTGTTGTTCGCAAACCCTTGAAGACAGGTTTTCTCGCGTTGAGACCCATTTGTCATCACTTGACTGTACTGTGATAAAAAAAACATATCATTGGGCCTAAAATAAACAATTGTTTGTTTGAGGTATTGTGTTCCGCATGCTTTTGCGTCTGTTCATTGCTGCCTTGTGGTCACCTGCTGGGAAAGAGCTGACCTCTTGGCTCTCGTTTTTGTGATGTTTAATTGTGTTTTTGTCACTTTCCCCTGTGGTATCCTTGGTCAGGTGTGGTATTTGATTGTATCGATTACTGATCTTTGCCAACTTTTTTACTTTCCTACCTACCCAGCTTTATTAATTCTACATATAATATTTTAAACCTAGGAATGATCAGGGTTCCTAGTGTTTGCTTCCATGGTGGTTATATTCTGTAGTGTATATACACAATAATACATTGGGTTTCCATGATATGAAAAATGTCACGAAGGCTTGGCTGATATTCAGCAAAGCCTGAGTGATAGATTATTCATATCATGGAAACATAATGTGTTATTCTGTATTTGATACCTTTTTAGTGTTTCCAAGAAAGTAGAGACAGAAAAAGACAAGAAAATGCAACAAAGAAAAAGTTGCATTGTTATACACAGGCAGACCAGTTCAGTCTTTACAATTTGCCACAAATAGAAACAAATATGTTCTTAAAAAGGTTATCAGTTGGAATCAAGAATGCACCAAAGAACTGAAACTAGAGTGTGCAAATTTTCTGGGCCAGACTAGCTAGTTTTTGGCCATTTATGCCTCATCAGTAACCCTCTTATAGTTTCAGAGTTCCATGAAGAAACCCATGATCCCAAAGGACAAGAAAATAAAATCTACACTATAGTGAAGGGCAGGGAGACATTCTACCGCCGCCACACAGTCCCAATCACCAGCTGTAGTGAAGTCAAATATGTTCTTAAAAGGTTATCCATTGGAATCAAAGAATGCACCAAAGAACTGAAACTAGAGTGTGCAAATTTTCTGAGACAGACTAGCTAGTTTTGGCCATTTAGTCCTCATCAGTGACCCTCCAATAGTTTCTTAGTTCCACAATGAAACCCATGATCCCAAGGGACAAGAAAATAAAATCTACACTATAGCAAAGGGCAGGGAGATGTTCTCCCACCACCACACAGTCCCAATCACCAGCTGTAGTGAAGTCAAATATGTTCTTAAAAAGTTCATTTTGTAGTCTACTTCTGTATATTGCCAAGATTGCATATTGTAAAACTGTACCAGCAAGTAAGTCATTACCTTGAGTAGCATTTCCACTAATGTTAGACATATTGCTAAACTGTGAACCTTGATCACTGTAGAACTCTAACAAACTGAAAAGTAGTTGACAAATTTTTATGTAAATGTTAAAACTACTAACAGATATTGTGTTGCCACCAATTCAACAACAATTTAGCAGCTGTTTGAGACAAGAGTTTAGGTATTTTTCTCATTTCCTTAATCTAGTGTGGTAAACAGTTTTATATAATCTGCTATACAGGTCATAGATTGCAACCTTCTGTTTTTACATTTAATCTAAAATTTAAAGTTGAGGGAAAACAGTTAAAACCTTTTCTGTAATACATTACTGCATTAATCGTATTGATCATGGTTGAGACATTTGGCTTCCACCCTGTTTATGTCTCTTAACTATAATTCTTGAGGCGGATATATTCAATAGCATCTTACTGAACCGCTCTCCCATTGCATTCCAATATGGATGGTATGGAAACTACTAGTAAGTTCCACCCTAGTCAAACCACAGACTATCAGCTTTGGCTTGAAGTTACTTCATTGATCATTCTGGACTCTGAAAGCATTTTATCAATTACCTCTCATATTAATTGCACTATTGCTTGTTGACCTGATAAACATCGTCTATCTCATGGCATGTGCCTTTATCAAGTCATTATGACATTGCACTTTTTGAATAACGTCATCAATGACATAACATCAACACGAAAATTGACAATTAGATCATGAACGCAAGTTTGAAAAATGAACCAACTTGTAAACTGTTAAATAGAATAGCAGGTTTCAAGTCTTTTGTTATCAAGTTAACAGGCTTGTTTTCGAGAATGCATCTTGAATCACTCGGAAAGCTTCGCATTTCAACAAGCTTTCTCAAAGACTAGCCTGGTAAACTTGATATCAAAAGATTCTCCATTCAACTAACAAAATAAAATGCAAACAGTACAAAATATCAATATTCAGAAAGATGACAAGTGATGGGACAAAACAGTCTACATAGGTTTAAAGATATGTTGGTTACTCTTGTATAGCACATCTTTTGAAATCAAAGCTGAGCTAAAAATGGCCATAAACCATGGGGTTGAATTGTAAAGTAAGTAAGGATGCAAAGATCAGGAGTGGATACAATCAAGTACCACACCCGACCCAGGATACCAATGGGAAAGTAACAAACTCACAGTTAGACACCACAAACGAGAGACAAGAGGTCAGCCCTTTCCCAGCAGGTGACCACAAAGCACATATAAACAGACGCGCACAAAGACATAGCAAACATAAGGCAGAACAAAAACATAAAAGATCCACAAAAGAAGTACCGCCTTGGAACGGTCAGTAAAATATTTTACTGGAGGGCTTAAACCGGTTTAACGGCGTGCCAACCTCACCCTTAATTCAGATGTGGATCAAGACACATAGATATTTGGTTTGCATGAAAGACCCCTAACTTATCAATGCATCATCTCCTTAAACATATAAATCAAGATATAACAAGGAGATAAAGCAAAGATAAGGACTCAACAGTAAATAAAACTAAATACCCGAGCAAAAGAAATCCAACAGGTAAACCCCGGTGGGCCCGACAAACAGCCAAAGCATCAGGCCCCTACCATCTCATCAATAGATAAGTCTTTAAGTCGGAACCATCATAGAGTCTGAAGTCCGACCCACCGGCGTGCAATTAAAGAGGAAAGAAAAGTTGCCAACCGTGATTGGGTTGACCACCAAGTCACATAAAATTTACATCTTTTTATGCTTCACAGTAGACCTCATGGCACTCTGACAATAATTATTTGTAAATTCTATCAACTATTTACTCATACTTGGTTATTTGTCGCTTGACAGCCCCTGTTGTGAGACTACCCTCTGATGAATTATTACATACTCAAGCTTACAAAATCTGAAAAGATTTGAGCATAGTTTTGATCAATTTTAACAGTTGCGTCTTATGAAAAATGATTTTGGAAACACAAAAAGCACAAATACATGTACACTTTATGTTTCACTGACGGTCCCCCCATGACCATAGATGTTGACTTCGGATGTAGAGCAACAAACAAAACAACTCAAAATATATGTTGTGAGTACTTAAAACATCTAAACGATTTTGTTTTTTTTGGCGGAAAAAAATAACTGTTTAATTGATGTATAAGACTAGATGCAGATTCTAGAAACTAGGTCAGAAGTCAAAGTCACAATGACCCAAGGCTGATATGGGACACTCCATCATCTCAAGATCCATCCACACACCAAATTTGGGATTCCTAGCTCAAATAATTAAAAGATATGCCCTGGACAAGAATATTCTAAAATCTAGGCCAGAGGTCAAAGTCACAGTGACCCAAAAATGGTATGTGACACTTCCCATCCATAGATACATCCACACACCAAATTTGGGACTCCTGCCTCAAAGAATATAGAAGATATGCACCAGACTTAATGCCAGTTCTAGAAACTAGGTAAGAGGTCAAGGTCACATTGACCCAAGGATGATATGGGACACTCCATCATCCCAAGATGCATCCACACAACAAATTTGGGGATTCCTACCTCAAATTATATAAGAGATATGCTCCGGAAATGAATATTCTAAAAACAAGGTCAGAGGTCAAGGTCACATTGACACTGTCAACCAAAGATGCATCCACACACCAAATTTGGAATAATTCCTACCTCAAAGAATATAGAAGATATGCACCTAAATTGATGACAAATCTAGAAACTAGGTCAGAGGTCAAGGTCACATTGACCCAAGGATGGTATGCGACACTCTATCATCGCAAGATGCAAATTGGGATTTCTCCCTCAAATAATTTAAGATATGCTCAGGACAGGACTATTCTAAAAACTAGTGCAGAGGTCAAGGTCAAGGTCACAGTGACCCGTAAATGGTACAAGACACTCCGTCATCCCAAGATACAACAACACACCAGAGATATGCTCATGACACGATTAATTTAAAAACTAGGTCAGGTCAAGGTCACAGTGACCTGAAAATGGTATGTGACACTCCACCATCCCAAGACGCATTTACACACCAAATTTGGAATTCCTACCTTAAAGAATATAAGAGTTATGCACTGCACACAATTATTCTAATAACTAGGCCAGAGGTCAAGGTCACAGTGACCCGAAAATGGTACGGGAAGCTCTGCCATCCCAAGATGCATCCGCACACCAAATTTTGGATTTCTACTGCAAAGAAAATAGGTAATATGCATGGGCCACCAAGTGGGACAGACGGACGGACCCCAACACCTGGCATGGACCCTAGGGTCTGATGTCGTGGAATGAAAGCTAACCCTACAAGGTATCTATGGTGCAAGTATGAATGCTTTCTGACAAGTGGTTATCAAAATATGGACTTCCAGAAAACTTAAACACAAAAATCCTATCTTTTGGATATGTACTAGATTTTGACCTCTAGCCCCACCCCCCAGCAAGGACCTTAGGGTCCAATGTCGTGGTATGGAAGCTAATCATACAAGGTATCTATGGTGTAAGTATGAATACTTTCTGACATGTGGTTGTCAAGATATGGACTTCTAGAAAACTTTAACACAATATGTCGGGAATGGAATGCCATGCCACAGAACGGGAACATGTAGGACCGTGGTGACTACAATATCTCTTTGCACTTTGTGCAGTGGAGCTAAAAACAATATGTCTCCTGACCCTAGCCGACGAGACATAATAAACTAAGTGTTTAGGTGACAACAGTATCAAAAGGAATGGGAGTTTGAAATTTTGGAACATTTAACTCTTTGCCTACTGGGTAATTTTGCATGCTTTTTTGTCATCTGTTAATTTTTTTCTAAATCAACTTTTCTGAAAAATTCTTTCAGGAATACCAACAGAGTTTCAAACAGTTTGAATCCAGATCAGACCCGATGTTTTGTTGGGCTTGATCTGGGTCCAAACTGTTTGCAAATATTATCAGCAGACAGTACTAGTAGACAAATAGTTAAATTCAGGCCCCCAGATAAGAGAGTGCAACAGAAAATTAATTTTCATATTTCTTAGCCAAAACATATGTTGTGGGTACTCAAAAGAACCATCTGGATGAGACGGTTCTTTTGAGCACCCATAACACATAATTAAACTGATGGGTAAGAAAATTATCGCAATTTTACGCTAAAATATTTTGCTTAACTGGCCCTATGAAAATGTATAGATTGTTAGCTCATACCTGGAGTTCTGTAGTATTGTTGCATTATTTCTGTTGTATTTTTGAATTGGCACTAAATATGGCACTGAAACATATCAAATGCATGAAATAAATACAGGATCTAACATCAGTGCGCCTGTATTATTGAATTTATTAAACGATTTGTGGAAAAGCCATAAAATGCAAGACTTGCTGAGCACTTTATCCCTTCTTAACAATGATCGAGTTTCATAAATTCAATGGTACAGGAGCATGAATACTAGATTCTTTTTTATCATAATTATGACATCTACATTAATTTGAAATAGTATTTTGGCATGAACAGGTTAACATACTGACTGACAAAAGAAACTCTACATACTTCCTGATTTTGTAGTAATTATGAAAAGCTAGACACATGCTATATTCACAAGTGAAATAAGTAGTCTAGACGTTACAATTACATGTTAAGGTATGCGACGTAGTCTAAGAACTGGCGGGAGTTCTTCAGTGCAATGGCGGAAAGTTGGAAGAAGCTGAAGACTTTGAATGTGTTTTCGTCGTTTACTGTGTGCTAGAATCGAAATAGATCAGCTCCAGTGCATGAATTGTTGAGTAATAATTCACTGTTTGTCGGTCAGTTGTACAACGATGAATCACTCGCACTGCGCGCTCATGCTTTACAACTGACCTCCAAACAGTGAATCATTACTCAACAATTCACTGCTGAACTATTTCTTAAACAAAAAATAAGAAAAAATGACGTCAATTTTCAAAGTTTATATTTCCACCATTAACCCTTTCGCTGCCAACAGGTCAGGTATACCCCTCGTACACAAACTGCAACCTATTTGCCACAAAGGACGGGTTTTTACATCTTCTGGTTTCCCACATTCATATGGTTGTCAAGGACATGTGACGTCATGGAAATTTTTAGCATTGCAGCCAATCAGGTCTCAAGATTATTATAGATCATCGCATGATGTGCTATTTTTATCAAGTGTACAATAAAAATAGCCAAAACCAACCTTGGTTGATGGGAATTTACCATATGAAGCTTAATTTTTCAAAATGGCGGATGGTGACACCGTACATCAGATGTTATGATTTTCTGTTTGTATGTTTATCAAGTGTTGCAAAATACACCTAAAACTGTTTTAGGATGGAAATATATTGTGTAATTTATAGGTTTGTTTGTTCTCTACAAAAATAATGCGCAGGATTATATACTTACAAGGGGGAAAGTGCCCCCCCCCATGCTTGTAATGATAACCGGTATCCCGATTTTGTGAACTTTTTTTATTTTTCATATTTTTGAAAGAAAAAATATATGCTTAAACAAGTTTTAGGTTGGAAATGGAATGCTCAAACATTTTTCTACATAAAAAATGTAGGTTTTGTATACTTTTATTGAAAAATATAGCTGCCATAACTCTTTTACAAAAATTACCCAAAACTCCTAGAAACCACCCCGGCAAATGGCTAGTCAATATATAATTATATGCTGGGCAGTGAAAGGGTTAAAGTTTCTCGGATTGAACGTTTTGAGGTACACACAAACATGCCATTAAAGATGAAAATACTCTTGACGGCCTAAGGATATGAAACTTTTAATAAGAAAAACAATTCAGAGTAAACCCTCAGGCCCCCAGATAAGAGTGTGTAAAGGAAAATTATTTTTCTTATTTCTCAACAAAAACATATGTTGTGGATACTCAAAAGAACCGTCTCACTGAGACGGTTCTTTTGAGCACCCAAAACACATGTTTTAACTGATGGATAAGAACATAATCGCAATTTTACGCTGAAAAACTTAGCTTAACTGGCCCTATGTACCTTCAACCTGAATCCCATGAACCTGAAATACAATTTGACTTAATTCTTTGCCTACTAGTGTCGTCTGCTAATAACCTTTGCAAACAGTTTGGACCCAGATCAGGCCCGACATTTTGTCCGTCCTGATCTGGATCCAATCTATTTGACACTCTGATGGTATTCCTGAAAGATTTGTTGATTTGATGTTTTACATTCCAGTCAACAGCTATGGCCATGTCGAGACAGTCAGTTCACCTAGCCACACTTTTCCTGGGCCAGCTTGACAAAGCGGATAACCAGTACTTCGTGCACATACTTTCGCTTGTAGCTGACAACAACCCTTCTTGAATCAACGGAAGGAGAAGAATGGCTGTAGAAATTATTTCATGATATATATCTCCATGACTGTATGGGACCAGGCTCGCAATCCCTGGATCAGCAGTCAGACTTGCTACCAACTGTGCTACGGGGCCTGGCAGAATATTCCTAGAAGAGTTTTGAGAAAAAGTGATTTTCGAAAACAAAAATCAGCAGACGACAAAAAAGCATGCAAAATTACCCAGTTAAGCGGGTACTTTGATCTATTTGAAGCTCAAGTTATCCAGATTTGAGCTGCGGCCTGAGATTTCCAACAATGTGGTATGTGCGACCTGCAAAGGCTCAGACCAGCCAATGCATACGCGCAGACTGATCAGAGTCTTTGCTAGTCGCTTGAATATTCTATGACTGTTAAGCTACTGACTGAACATCGTTTGGAGTTCCTAAGTTTAACAGGAGACTGCACAGGCTCATCTGAGTCTACACATGTCAAAATGCCACATTGTTGGAATTCACATGTCATAGCTCATTTTACTTTCATTTTATTTTGTTGGCTCACTCACCAAGTATAAATGAGACAGCATTTCCCATTGTATTGGCCACTGAAGCTATGGCCGTGGCAGTGGTTCTCTGTTCTGGAACAAACCATTCTGCTGATAGGGCAGGTGGCCCTCCCATAGCAATGGGTCCTGCCAGACCATTCAGGAACTGACCTATATGAATTAACCTGGAAAATACAGTAAAACCTTGATAACTCGAACGCCGATTTTTCGAAATACTCGTTATTCAAAATAAATTTGGGACACACTGGATCCAGAAACTTGGACCTATTCATGATCTATTTTAATAATTGTCTATAATAACATATGTTTTGGGTGTGTCAAAGAAACGTGTCATTGAAACTTTCTTCTACGCGCCCAAAACTTATGTTTGATATAAAAAAAACTGATACTATTCTTTTTGGGGGTTATATATTTCTTTTATATCTATTTCCTATAATCAGAACTTTCGGAATTTCGAAAAAAAAACTCTAGTCCAGAAGACTTCGAATCTACGAGATTAGAATGTACAGATCATACTTTGGAGCACAGGAGCTATTAGTTTGATCCTTATATCACTTCAATTATAGCCTAAAACCAAAATCTCACAATACAGACCATACTTTGGAGCACAGAGACCTGTTGATCTGGATCTACACTGTTTTAAAAACAGGATTTATCCAGGTCTCGAGGTTATAAAACTTGAGTACAGTCTCAGACTAAAGATAAAGCGTGATGATTGGCTGCTTGCGGACACGTGTCCACAAGCAGCCAATCATTACGCTTTATTTTGAGTCTGAGAATGAAATCAAGTTTTATAACTTTGAGGCCAAGTCTACACTAGTTCCTTGATTTCAAAGGTCAAAAGTTTAAATCTATTCATGTATTTTGAGTGATTGACAATAAATTTGAATAATATGCATCAGTACATGTATTTGATTCGCTCATTATGCCAACCTGAGTGCAACTTGGCAGGAAGTGATGTGACATCACCACTGACAACGAACAGTCAAATTAAGCCATATGGTCATCAGCTGTAAAGTTGTTTCTAATATCCTGAAGAAGGCCCATGGCAGAAAATTCAAGGTGGCCAATCATGTGGTCAGCATGATTGGGTTCACGGATTACCTGAACCAGTCAAATCATTAATAACTTTCTTAATACTAAGTCCAATTTCATGGGGTAAAGTGCAAAAAAACTCATATTTTTCTGCACAGAATGTGTCGATTTTTCTCCTCAGTTTGCAGTGAACACAGGAGAAACTTTAACACAGTTTTGTGCAGAAAAATATGAGGGGGGTTTTGCACTTTATCGTATGAAATTTGACTTAGTATAACAAAAGTTACGAACGATTTTCGTTACTTGTGATGTCCGATTACTGGTTCGTAAAGTCTGTGAACCTAATCAGGCAGACCACATGATTGGCCACCTTGAAATTTGAGAAAGAGTGGCTATGATTCATTGACTTTATATTATTTTTATGTTTTTTATCTTTCCATGCTGCTCATATTAATGTCATCACTTAGCAGAAGAAAGGTTCTTGGTTCAATCCTTACTGAAACCCCATGCTTTTTTTCTTCATTTTCTATATTTTCTGTGCAATGGTAAGCTCAGATTTACTGAAATACCTTTTTTAATCATTTTTTTAATATTGCAAATATTAAATGAGCTGTTCAAGTGGTTAAAATTAACATAATGGATGGAGCAGTTTATACACTTTAGCATACATTGACTCTTATCTTAAAATTAACTCTTAAATTTGTATGCCGGTTAATTTTTCATGCTTTTTTTGTCATCTGCTGACTTTTTTTTTCAAAATTAATATTAAACCAAAAAACTCTTTCAGGAACACTTTCAGTTTGTCAGATGATTTGGATCCAGTTAAGGACTGATGTTCTGTGGGTCCTAATCTGGGTCCAAACTACACGTTTTTTCAAAGAATATCAGAAGATGACAAAGTCTCTGTTAACATGGAAAGGGTACATTTAGTGTAATGTTTTGAAAACAGTGTAGATCCAGATCAGCTGGCTTCTGCAAAGCCTGTTGATCAGGATCCACACTGTTTTCTACTTCCCTTGTAAATACAAGCTTATACCTCCATTCCTGCATGTTAATCGGATAAAAATAGGGGAGGAGTGTAGCACATAAAGATGTACATTTCTAATGATAAGGTTTAACTTAAGTCTCTGGGTGTGTTAGAATTTAAATTGTTTTCTAAAAAAAAACAGATGTCTCCCCCTTTTAGGAATGAAAAAATAACAAAATTGCATTTAGTTATGTTAACATGGGGAATAATTTTTAAAAATGAACATGCAAGAGTTATGGTTCTTGTGCATGAAACACCGTCTGAATGTGTTTTACAAATGTATGAAGTTTTGTTTGCAATACCTCTAAGGGTTAACAAGTTATAGAGCGGACACAAAATAGCATTGCAAATGATCAAATAGATATTACTCCAAACATATCCAAAGCAGAGTTATGGTTCTTGTGCATGACACATTGTCTTATTGTGCTCTAGAAGTGTATGAAGTTTCAACCAAATAGCTTTAACAGTGTTGAACTTACAGAGTGGACAAAAAAATGCATTTAGTTTTGTTACAAGTGGAATAATTTGAAAAATAAATATGCAAGAGGTATGGCACATCGTCTAAATGGGCTATACAAATGTATGAAGTTTCGTTGAAATATCTCTAATGGTTATCAAGTTATAGAGCAGACACGATTTTGTAACAGACAGACGGACGGACAGAGAGATGGACACAAGGGGGAAGAACAATGTCTCCCGACCCTTCTAGGGAGGAATCATAATGAGTCCCACAAATAAGTACCGGTATAGCTTGTAAGAAAAAACTTGTCACAGGTTTTATACCTACGGAGTAGCCACCTTGGCATTAGAAGTAATACATCTTAAGCCTGTTCCTGCTACTACAAGGAAGGCACTCAGTATACAGGCTGGCCGTAGTCCTGAAATTGTAAAGCACAAATTAATGTATATCAAAAACGCGAAAAATATTTTCTGACAAAAAAGTCCACACACTACAGGTACAGCTAAAGAAAATTCATATAATTATAATAGTAACTTGATCTGGCATACTGTATCATGTCTAGTGAATGAGGTCATACTATTGGATCACCCAAGATGTGAAGCGTCGAGGGTGATCTGATGGTATGACCTCATCCACAAGACCTGATACTGTTCGCCAGATCAAGTTACTATTATAATATGTTTATTATACCCTTTTTCCACGGTATATAGACGCAAAGGAGCCTATCCGTGAAAAACTGCTTTTCCTGAGCCCTATCCACTCCAGAAAAGGAGCCTATCCGCCAAAAACAAGACATGGGGAGAGGAGATACTTTAAATCTGGGCCAATATTAGATTATTTACAATGTAAGTAACATAAAATCAAACGCCACGGGACTTTTAAGTCTCTGACTTGATGGATTTTGAAACATATGATAAGACTGATATCAAGTCACGTCTACAATGTTAAACAGAAAATGACTGCTCTGTTTTTGGCGATTTAGTTTGCGTTGGAAAATGAAGCAAAACTAAACAATTCAGCCAATTTTGCTGGCCTACACCACAGCAGAAAATGTTTTATGTTCCACCCCCTTACTTAAAGCGTCTGGTTTGCTTGTAAAATTAGTTTTCCATAGAAAAGAAGGGTCATGTTTGAAAACAAGACGGCTAAGGAGCCTATACATTGAGAGAAAAATGACCATTTTGTGGCACATGATAATGAGCCGTACTCGTGGCACAGGAGCCTATATGTTTTCAACTAAGTGCCATGGGAGCCTATAGGTTATAAAAGTAAGAAATAGCATATAGGATCTGTAGCAAGAAACCATATAGGATCCTTAGCCAAAGACAAATAGGATCCCTAGCCAGATTATTTTCTTTTCCGTGCCATTTATAGAGAGAATAACATCAAATTCGGTCTGTGAAATGCATATAAGTCATTTTCCACATAAATTCTTTACAAAATACCAAAAAACAATTGCGAGAACAGCCCAAACTGTATGCACAAGTTTGTTTTCTTTGTTGTGTAATCGTCAGTGGACGTCACCGCAATGAAGAGTGTGTCACGTTATATAAATCTGCATCATCAACGAACGTGTGGCTGTTTGATTTTTGTCTTATAGCTTCCCTGTTGTTCCGTTGCATTGTTCTTTTCTGCATGTAGTTAATGGAACTTATTATTTTACTTACCTTTTGATGTCAATGTCTATCACTAAGTTTGTTTTTAGCTGATAGGCTCCTTTTCTGGAGCGGATAGGGCTCAGGAAAAGCAGTTTTGAACCGATAGGCTCCTTTGCGTCTATATACCGTGTTTTCTGACATTATGTAATAAATAAAGGATACTTTTCCGAGGCTTTCTTGTTTAAACCGCGAGGTGGGCGTATCCCACCTCGTGGTTTAAACAGAAAGCCCAGGAAAAATCCTTTATTTAGCTTGAAGTATTGCGCAGGCGCAAATAAACATGTGTTACTGACACCTTACGAAATTTACATTCGCTCCTCCCTGCATCCGACCTAAGCTGTCAATTATATTACATTTACATACGGGTGAATTTGTCGCTATTTAGGAAGTTCCCGCCTACATCGCTGTTTAACTAAAATTGGAAGTTAGAGTACCGTTTTAAGCTCCTCCTTAGTCGTTACTCTAGGGTGATTGATTTAAACATGAGCAGAGATCAAAGAAAAAAGCATCGGCCATACTACAATCTGATTTTATAAATTGTTTTGGACCTTAATCCAGAAAAAATGTGGGAACGTTTGCCTTAACTTTTGTTTCTTGATGTTGCAATATCATGTTTTCTGTCTTTGGTGCCATGCTTGAAATTTAAACAGGTAACCAATGTTAGCCTTGTTTAAAAGGATAGTGATACAGAATCATAAAACCTCAGTTCCTTGATCTGGCTTTCTGTGTCAGATGGCCAGAAAACAGAAAGCTCAAAAGTTGTAACGTTTATAGGTATAATGCTGAAATCTATACAGTAAAACCTGTGTAAAACGGCCACTCTCAAAAAGACAGAAACTTGTTTTCCAAGACTAATTATTGCTGAATGCAGGTCAAAAGTATTGCAGAATGCTCCAAGGGGAGCATTCTGCAATACTTTCGACCTTCATTAAGCTACCATTCGTCATTAAGATCTTTGTTTTGTCTATTTTTGAGTGACTGTTTTACACAGGTTTTACTGTACAATTATGGAGCACCTTGGCTGAGTCTTCCTCTACTTCCATACATTGTGTATGCAAGAAGCGAAGGCTTTGGCGAAATTGCATGACATATGCACAGGCTCTTCTGAGTCTACCCTGCTTCATACATGCCATAAACTGTGGACTAAAATCTGTGAGATAAACCAAAATTTTAATGGAAATTTCATAAAATTCTGTGAGATTTTCGCAAAAAATCGCTTTGGAGCTCCCCCAAATAACCAAAAAGCTTTTATTTTAATGTAAGAAACTTGTGATAAACACAATAAAGTGTGATTCATGATTATTTCTTTATAAAATGTGTTTTTAGATGATCTGAGAATTCTGTGAGATTTGAAAATCTTACAGGAATCGGCTTTCCGAAGGGCCAAATTCTATGAGATTTTATCTCACAGTGTGAGGTATGGCATGTATGCAGTGCTTGTCGATACAATAAGTACCGAAATTTCAATAGGAAAAAAGAGTTTGACCCTTATCATGTTGAATATTTCATAATTTCATACTTCATTCTATCATCCCCAACCCCTCTCCAATTTATATCCAAATAACATTTAATAAGCATGTCTCCATGCTAACACGAGTGGAAGACAGTTTTGATCCTGAACGCTGCTCATCAATGATTAAATATACATTTTTCGCACCACTTGACTAAAAAATTGTCATTTTTGATATCCTCCAATGGACCTCTATGTATTAACAAGTATTTGACTGGAAACCCTTAAACAGGTACATGTACTTCGGTAACATTATAGAACCAGTCGAAACAACACAAAATATGGCATCATTAATCAGGCTCAACAATGTTTTCTATGTGGTACCACAGCCAGCTGATCTTGATCTACACAGTTTTCTAAATAGGGTACCAGAGTTTAGCATGAAAAGCATGCCATACCTCAGGCCTTTAGTTAAGCGTGCCTAACAACAACAAAAATCTACATTATTCTCAACCAGAACATAAATTGTGGGTACTCAAAAGAACCGTCTCAATGAGACGGTTCTTTTGAGCACACAAAACATCTGTAAAACCTGATTAATAAGAAAATATTTACAATTTTACACTTAAAAAGTATGTTTATCTAAATCTGTGATACCTTTTTCATCTAAAATCCAAGAAAATGCAAATGTTCCCACAAGATATGCAATTGGACCCCAGTTAGTAAGTAGGGATATATCGCCATCATTCCAGCCAAAGACTCGCTCACTAACTTCGGTGATCGGACCAAAAGTGTTCCACACAGAGCATTGTGTCATGGCCATCAAACCATACACCAGCAATATATACCATCTTCTCTTATAGTCCTGGAGTAAGAAAAAAAGTGTCGAACAGCCTTTTATTTAATTTCGGAAAATATTGTTTTGTTCAGAAAACACCAGGTTTTACTGATTAACAGAATAAATTGACCTTTGGTTAACATAACCTATTCCTGGCATATCCGTTTTGTTAACAAATCTTATTCCTGGCATATGTTTTGCTCATTATCACTGTGCTGGCCAGTGGCCACTTGATATGGTTCAACATAACCTATTTGTTAAACAAATAGGTTAAGTTGAACCATATAAAGTACAATTTGTCAACAAAACCTATTTCTGGCATACAGTTTGTTCACAGTTACTATACTGGCCACTTCTTAGGTTCAACATAACCTATTCCTGGTATACGTTTTGTCAATCAGTATAACCTGGTGTTTAAAAAAAAAAAAAAAAAAAAAATATATATATATATATACTGACCCAAACTTCCAACGCAAAATGTTTCAGGAATGTAACTTTAATTAATATACGAGGTCTTGCCGAAATCATTGTACCGTCCATGGGTTATGACAGACATTCGCCGAATCAGGTTATAATTAAAAGGGAATGATTGACTGATGAAGTTCTACTTTCATTTTCATAAATAAGTGTTTTAATTTTGTTAAAATTGCGCTACAATGGATTAAACAGTATATGCTATATTTAAGATTCATTTTGGTTTTGCGTTAGAAGTGTGGTTCAGTATATATATATATATATGAAATTAATTAATAGACTGTTGTTAGCAAATTACTCAGCAAATTGGGTTAGATTTGGTCTTGTGGATAAGAAGCTAGCATAATGGACGGATGGAGGGGCAGAGGTGATAACAATATCCCAATGCATTTTAAAGCATGGGGATAATTAGCTTCTTACCAATGTTAATGCACTAAATTTATGATATACAGTGCAGCCTCTTTATAACACACCTCATTATAACACAGATTTGTATATAACACTGTCATGTTGGGGCTCATGCTGTGGCTCCCAAGTTTTTTTTACCATGGAATTTTACAAAGAAATTATAGGAAAATGACCATGAAATAATTTGTTTGCAAAATTGTCCCTTCATAACAATACACTTTTTTCTATGGACCACAAACATAGCATTATAAAGGGTTTGCACTGTAATTGAGTCATAGCTACATATTCTATTGATTTTGTTTGTTTTGATTCATTACAAGCCAATCAATAATTTTTCAAAAATGCTGGGTCTTTCCGGGTTGAACCAATGCTAAACAGCGGATAAAGTGGCTTGCTCAAGGACATAATACGGTGACTCCACTGGCAGTGAGGCTCAAACTGGCAAGCCCTCGATCCCTAAGTCTAATGCTATACCAACAGAGCCACTGTGCTCTATATTCTTTTGAGAGGGAATGATGTTACAATGGGTCAGAAAAATGTCTGCTTGATTTCATTCATCTCTGTTTTATCAACTTACATGGGGGAAAGTTCAAAATTTCCAAAATCCTGAGCTTTTAAAATTCAAATTTTAAAACAAGCAGGGATGGCTACAAAAATGGATAATTTAAAGTTAAAATGATCAATTGTGCTTAGATAATCTGAAAACTAATCAAAGAAGCTATTAGAATCTCCTTAATTCAGGATTTAGAGGCTGACTTTCAATGGAAAGTCAGCCTCAAAATCCTGAATTCAGGATTAATCCTGAAAACTTTCGCCCATGACTTACCTTTATAACGAGTACTCCATGTTGGATCTGACCACCTAACTTTGTTGTTACCTCGTCACTTGCACTTTCATCAAGACTGTCTGTATGACCTTGTAGGAGAGGCTCTTTTTCTGACATCATACCTGTCTAAATATATGGGTGACAAGAGGCTAAATGAGCCTATACCACTTCCCTGAGTTGTTGACTTCATGGTTATTTTTTTATATTGTAAGATTTTATGGAGCAAATGACCCTGGCAGATTTAAATAGGGGACCATAGTGCATTGCTAATGCTACATGCGCTAAATATAGAAGCTGTGGGTCTCATGGTTTTAGAGAAGATTTTAAGGTTTCCCATTATAAATGACCCCCTGGGTGTGGCCAGTATCACAGGGGTTTTCTTCATAAAAATTAGGTTAATTTAGTGATTTTAATACCTCTACAATTTTGTCATTGATAAATAGTAATTAAAAAGTTGTATAGCCTTGGGTGTCATTCTTTAGGAATTATATGTCCAAAATTTATGTACAGCGGTAACTGTAAATAACAATTTCCTCAATAAAACTAAATTTAGTAAGATTGTTGAAAGATACTAGCTCAGAGCAAATTGCATGATTGACTGATCTGTTAAACATGAATTGGCTCTGAGAAAGAAGGCAGAATAAGTTTGACTTTTGAACAGAGAACATCGAAAATTAAATACTAGTGACTGTGCAGAAATGTAATATGTAAAGTTAAAGTACTTTCCAGAGTGCAGGGGGCTGTGCCCCCTGGCGTTTATTAACTTATAATAAAAATGGATAAATAGAAGAATGGCTTGCTGTTTTTATGTAGATAGTTTGTTTTAGTCTACACAAAACTATGGAAGAAACTGGTACCTCTAAATTACTGAAATTCCCCGATGACACTATGGTGGACGAATGCCGAAGTAGAAAAACCTTTTGGCTTTTTCGTGATCCCAAAAGTGGAGAAGATTAAAATGGAACAAGAAAAAGAACCAATTTATTAGCTGTTTGAACAATTTGACTGTGTCTAGAAGATGAATTTGTTTCACTGATGGATCAGAAGCAGCCATTATATTTTCAACAGATGACGACCTAAATTCAATGGACAAACTTTTGGACCTGGAAGTTCAGGAACTGATGGAAATGTTTGAACTCTGGAACTAAAATACTAACTTGAAGAAAATGGAAGGATTATACTGCAATTATATAAACTTTATTTTGGAATTATCACCTTGTTTTTCTGTTGTTTTGCTTGTATTGTTAAAATGTATGTATGTATTTATGTTCCATGTTGAAGTACAAAGCATTTCTACACAGTCACCAAAAACAGAAATTTGTTTACTTATGCTTCAAAGTTAAATGATTGAGTAAAATATAACTTTATTTCTATTCGAACAAAATAAAAGAAAAAAAATGTTTGGTTCAAGAAATACTAAAATATGCAAATTAAAAGAATATCTAAAATAATATTTTTCTTTAATCTTAGTTCTTAATAAA
This sequence comes from Loripinus fragilis, assembly GCA_964019695.1. Taxonomy (NCBI): domain Eukaryota; kingdom Metazoa; phylum Mollusca; class Bivalvia; order Lucinida; family Lucinidae; genus Loripinus; species Loripinus fragilis. The sequence continues at coordinate 351,494 of CAXHUL010000020.1, read as the reverse complement.
TCATAATGTTAAACTTTAAATCAAAAATTTGAAATTAATTGTCAATATTGTGCCTCTCCAATTAAGCCAGTTTCCCAATATAATATTAAAAAGGCATTTAAACCTTAATTATTGAATACTAGTTGTATCAGTGAATTTGCATGCTTATCCATTTAATAGTGCATTACTTCTATAAGCAAGAATAATTTTAAAGAAAACTTTATGTTTTATATAAAATAATAGTAAATGGCAATTCAAAATGTATTTCGCTAATGCTGATATTGTAAAGCCACTTAAGCCAGTAATTAGTATAGATGTTTTGTAATTAAATACAAGGGATCATTATCCTGGGACTGTAAAGACAAACTTTTTTGTGAGAAAGAAGGGTGTGAGTGAAAAGAGCGAAAGGCAATCAAAAATTTAATAATTGAAATAAAAAATGTCTAGTACAGTCTTCCAGGGTTATGCGTGTTCAGGTTTCCTGCAGCGTTCCTGGATCATCTTTTGATTTACTTGCATGGTTTCTTGCTATAGACAGGCTTAGTTTTACTTAATGTATGATGACTTGGGGTAGATAAAAAATAAAAGCATATTATCTGATCATTAGTGAAGATAAAAGAATCTGGCTGATCTATTACGTATATATTTATGTATAAAATAACTGCTTGTCAATCAAAAATATAAAATGGTGCCTGAATTACGCATCTGCTGATAAAATCACTAAAAGAAAAGAAGAAATGTGAATCAGACAGATGGTAAGAGGGAGGCATTCATTGGATACAACCCTGGAAGGTGTTTATATAGAAATAAAATAGTATAATGACACAATAAAATACTTAGTATTATTGTCGTGAAGTCTTTTTACTTTTGCCTTCAGCTTATAACTTATTTAAGCAACAAATTTTATTTCACCAACATTGTAGAATTTTGCAATGTTTGTATTTTATAGTAATGAGAATAAACACAGAGAAAGTTTTACCTTCTTTAATTGCGTACGTCTATCCATTATATTCCAAAGCACATATATATCAACATAATGAAACCCAAACAGCTCTTGCTCTTGGGTGATGTCTGAAGGCTTTATATACGTGGCCATAATCCGTAATAAACGATTTCCACGTGAATTCCATTACTCAGCGGAGTTCCCACGTGCTAATCGTTCATGTGAGCGGAGTATAAACAATACTATGTAGCGGAGCTACTCAGTAAGTATAAACGGAGCATAGGCGGAGCTATGCATGCATGAATAACTCACAGGGAGTAATAAAAAGTACCTTCGTTTCGCGATCTTCGCGACATTCCCCAGGAGCAGATGAGCACATATTATTTTAGCCTATGATAAAAGATTATATTTTACTTCTTTCACAACCAACATTGCCAAAGCTGCCTGCAGATTATTCAGCTATTGTGTTTTTGACGCAAAATGCAAAAGGTTTGGACCCAAATCAGAGTATTTATCTGGTCAGGGAACGACCCCATTTAGCAAATAGGTTAAACTATGCGATTTCAGTATAACTTTATGAGGCATACAATATCTGCAGATAACTATTGACACTTTTATATCTGTCTTTTTTATATACGTATTTTTATTCAGTTTGTTTCATGGTAAAACAATGATAATCATCTTCATTCTTATATCTGAATGCAAGACACCAATAGCCAGTTCATACCAAGTCTTCTACTTTGGTTCTGAGATATTATGTTTGCCCGAGCATCATTAGATGATATCGTCACTGGAACTGTCGACTCTGATGTCACAGTACATACCATTACATCGCATCTTACTTCGTCTGTAGAACGATGAAAACGAATATAATTCACAACAATAGTTTGATAGACGTTGATGCTGTTGAAATCATCACTGTTGATTTATCACTGACTTTCTTTCTTTCTTTCTATCTATACTGGTTCGCTCATACATTCGCTCATGACAAGGTTAACACTGAAGATATAACCACTGACGATCTATCACTGACGATGTAAAACTGATGATGTTAACACTGACGAGCTATCACTGACGATCTATCACTAACGATATGAACACTGACGATCTATCACTGGCATGAATATCACTGACTTTGTACACACTCACGATATAAACACTGGCCAACTATCACTGTCGATCTATCACTAACGATCTATCAGTGACAAGAATATCACTGTTTTTGTAACACTGATTACTGACTTTGATACCACTGACGTATTTCCATTTGAATAAATCCATAATTACACATGTGTTCTGGTAGAATACATATTGAAATTAAGCTAACACTGATAGTTTTATTCATTTTTATTCATTTTTTTTCAACACTTATCTAGGAACTTAACCTGACTGTATAGATGAACATTAACTGTAACATGTGAATTTCGCACTTACGCGACCTCCCACACACAGAAAAATTCTATACTTCTATTGGAAAAAGTAAATTCAAAGGTCTCCTTAACGTTCTTCCAGATGATATTTGCAATGCAGCAGAACGTATTTTCCCATCATGACTTGAACGTAATTCTGTTATCTTTCCCATTTTCCACTGCCCGCGAGGTAAATTGTCTTTGATAAGTACCACATCACCAACACTAGGCAATGCACTGGATTGCACTCTATGTGACTTAATCTGACTCTGTGTTCTTTCACGAAGGCTTAACAAATATTCATTGCGCCATATTTGCCAAAATGTATCTAACATTTTCTGACCTTTTTTCCACAGCTTCAACAGTTTGTCAACACTGCTTTCGTATGGTTTGTATTCAGGATCATCACTATCATTCTGTAACTCTGGTATGCCAGTGTGAGGATTCACACTGATAAAATATGCTGGAGTTATGGAAATCGATGAATTTAAATCTTCCCCAACATAAACCAGTGGTCTTGAATTTACAACTGCTTCACATTCCTTTAAAAGTGTTAACATTTGCTCATATGATAACAGCTTACGACCAATTGTTTTTCGTAATGCACGTTTGACGAGACCAACTAAACGCTCATAGAATCCGCACATCCATGGAGCTAGTTCAACAATAAAACTCCATTTGATGCCTACATTGGAAACATAGTTTTGAACTTCCTCACTCCTTAATAACCTACCCCATATTGCATTAATTGTATCACTTGACAGTTTGAATTGTTTAGCATTGTCACTGATAATCTCTATGGGTGTTCCTCTTGCAGAGATGAAACGTCTGAAACACAAAAGGAATGAGTCTGCAGACATGTCATTGACCAGCTCAAGGTGTACTGCACGAGTTACAAGACATGTAAAGAGGCTGACCCAGATCTTTTGAGAATCTTTATTTTCCTTTATACAAAGTGGACCAAAGTAATCTATTCCAACTCTAGTGAATGGTGTTGATTCTGAAACACGCAATTTGGGCAATGGAGCCACAGATGGCAATTTGTATGGTCCTCCCTCTAACTTTTTACATACTATACATCTTTTCAACACTTTTGCAACAGTCGCTCTACCACATGGTATCCAGAATTGTTGTCTGATTTCACTGAGTGTTTGTGAAACACCACTGTGTAAGAGTTTTTGTGTATTTTCTCGATGAACAGATGTGTAAATCTTTCAGATGAAGGCAACAAAAGTGGAAACCTCGCTGCCTCTTTGAAGTTAGCGTGCACTAGACGCCCACCACATCTCAGCATTCCACATTCATCAATGAACAAATCAAGTTGTGAGACAAGGTTGTTTGGTTTCTTTGTTACACACGAGTGTAACGCTTCTGAAAATTGCTTCTCTTGACAGTGTTTAACCCACATGATTTCAGCAGTGTATAATTCATCATATGATAAGTACTTTGTTTTAAGGCTTTGTCCACGTATGCGTTTTATGAAACGATGACACCATGCCGTTACTCGAACCAATCTCTGCATAGATGAAAAGTTTCTTTCATCAATTCCGAAGGGTGACTCACTATCTACTGACTGTGAAGTTAAAACATTTTCACTTTTTGGAGAATCTTTGGTGTTTGTTGTTTCATATTCAATTTCGTCTAGTTTTGCTGAATCTGGCACCATCTTTGGCCAATTCACACTTGGAAGTAACACCCAGTTTGGTCCATGCCACCATAGGTTTTCTTCACACAGTCTTAACATAGACACACCTCTAGTTGCTATGTCAGCAGGGTTATCCTTTGTATTCACGTACTGGAATTTTGCTTTTGTATGTCCCCTTATTTCTTTCACTCTGTTTTCAATAAATACTGGAAGTATTTTTGTGCTTGAAATCCAGTGCAATACACATTGTGAATCTGTCATTAAGATGACTGTATCCAACGGCAGCTTGAGTTGTGTTTCTACATATTTCAAACATCTAACACCTATAAGTACCGCTAGAAGTTCAAGTCTTGGTATAGTTATCTTTTTTACTGGAGCAATTCTGCTTTTACAGAATATCAAGTCTGACTTTGTTTCATTCGATGACTTTTGCAACAAGTAGATTGTTGCTGCATAAGCTTTTCCTGAAGCGTCACTAAAGCACACCAATGAGTATGTTATATTCTCTCTTTGACTGGAAATCGATATACATCGTTTTATTTCCTTTTCACTCATTTTCATAAGATCACATTTTATCTCAGCCCATTCATTGGAGTCTTCTTGATCAAGCGAATCATCCCATTTCAGTTGTTTAATCCATATTGTCTGAAGTAAGATCTTTCCCCTCAATGTGATGGGAGCAAATAATCCAAGTGGATCAAAAACTGAAGCTAGCTGTCTCAAAACATTTCTTTTGTTTATGGGCATTTCAGCATTTATAAGTTTTGACTGTTGTACTGACAGAGTATCCTCATGAGTGTTCCAAAGATAGCCTAACACTTTCATAGACGTTTCCTCAGATAGGTCTTCATGTTCTATATTCTGATTGACTTCTTTACTGTTTGTCATCCATTCACGTAAATTCATCTTAGCATCACTGAATATGGCTTTTGCTCCTTTGTACAAAGAAATTGCCTTTTCCACTGTATCTGTACCAGTTATCAGGTTATCCATGTAAATATCATTTTTCAACTGTTCAGCTAATTGTGTTTCAGATGAGTCCAAATGACTTTCAACTGTAGCACTTAAGAGAAATGGGCTTGAAATAACACCAAAGGGAACTCTGCAGAATCTTAACTCCTGAATATGAGATTCATCTATTTTTGGCTCCTGGTAGTTTTTGAACCAAAGAAACCTTGTAACATCTCTATCTGATGGTTGAAGTTCTATTTGTAGAAACGCCTTCTCTATGTCTGAAACAATTCCAACTTTTGGAATTCTAAATCTCAAGATCATACCAACGAGATCACGTAGCAGCACAGGCCCTCTGTACAGACATTCATTTAGACTTTTGTTATCCTTTCTCACTTTCGCAGATGCATCATAAACTACTCTTAGTTTTGTTGTAGATTTCTGAGGTGTAATAATGACATGATGTGGAATATAATGTCGAATTCCATCACACGTGGCACGTTCTACTCTTTCAATTATCCCTTTTTCTAACTGATCTTGAATGACATCATTATATCTTTGCATCAGGTCTGGTTGTTTCTGGATCTTATTTACTAACGACTTAAGTCTTCCGAACGCTAGACCACGATTTTCCATAAGTTCTGAAGTATCGTCTTTCCAAGGCCAAGTGACCTGATACCTGCCATTTTCACGTTTTAGGCTCTCTTTGAATTTGACCATAGCTTTTTCATCATCTGTACTCACAGGATTATCATTGATTCCTATTGATTCCATGCTCCAAAAATCTTCCAGATTGGGCTGAATGGGTAAATTAACATCACTTTCACTAAGTGTATTATTCCTTGTAAGATAATTTCCATGTGATAAAATCAACATATTAACTCCACTTAAGTTTTGATTTAAGGGATATAAATGAGTTCTTCCTGACACAATCCAGCCTAATTTTGAGGAGAGCAAATACAATCCAGGACTCACTTCAATTTTGTCAGAATTAATAACATCCAGGTAGTAATCATTACCAAGTAACAACTCTAGTTTATTTGATTCTTTTTCTGTTGGGATAACATCCGCTAGATTCAAATTTTTAGTTAGTTCTGTCAATTTGCTTAACCCTTCTGGTGGAATTGGGTTTCGCTGAATACTTCCACTAATAATGGGTACAACATTTGCTAATATTGACATGTAGTCTCCATTCTTAAGCTTTATACTTAAAGATGTTGTTTTTGTTTTTATAGCTTTTGATTTTGAGCTTCCAAATGTTACCACATTTATTTCTTGCTCATTTTCCATTTCAAGGCCTAGACGATCTACTAAAGCCTTTGTAACATATGTCCTATGAGAACCCGAGTCTAAGATCAGTCGCACACATTCACTTTTAGTGTTTTCTTTTCCTTTCACTTCTGTAAGCGCTGTTTGCATTAAAACAGTTTCGTGGCAAGAAAGCAATCCAGGTTCTTCTGACACAGTTTGTACACTATCCATATTTTTCACCTCCTCTGTTAGATGTGCACTTTCACTTCCCGACTTTTTGGAGAATTTTACAATGCACAGACTTCTGTGATGCGCATTAACTTTACCACAGTACACACATCTTTTAGAACTTTTACACTCAGTTGATAAATGACTGTCTTTCAGACATTTGAAACAACTGCCCTTTAGTTTTGCTTTTCTTTCTTCAACTGTTTTATAGCTGTTGCACTCATCACTCCAATGTGATTTGCCACAGTATCTACATTTTTTGTATGGCTGTGACACAGACGTTTTAGTTTCATTTGCCACAAGAGCCTCAGCAGAGAATTTCAATCCATCTTTCGAATAACCTTTTGTGTAAGTGTGTCGGTTTTCAGCTTGAAACCTTGACATTTTCTCTGGCTGACTCATTTCATTTCCTTTAACTTTTTCTGCTTTTTCTTTTGACACTACATACTGACGTAATAAGTCACGTAACTTAGCTATTGTCCATTTTACATCTGTACCTTTCAACATTTCAAGTTGCAAAAGAACATCACTAGGTAATTTTGAACGAACCATTGACACAAACACATGCTGATCTAGATTCTCTTGCAATACTTCAAGACTCCTTAAATGACGCTCAATCTTATCCAGAAATATGCGCAAACTTTCAGTAGTATTTTTGGCTTGAAACAGATTCAGTAACCTTTTGTAATGCAAATCAATAATTTCTTGTCTATCACCAAACCTCTCTTTTAATATTCCAATCGCAACATTATAGTTTTCATTTGAAAGAGGAAGTCCAGCTATTGCACTTTTAGCTTCTCCCACAAGTCTACCCTTCAAATAGTTAAATTTATCTATAGGCGATAGCTTGTCATTTTTATGCACTGCACTTTCGAAAGAATCCCAAAACTCCACCCACTGTAACTTATTTCATTTGAAGGTTGTTATGTCCAATTTGGGTAACTTTACCGCTGTTGCAGATGGAGGTAGTTTTTGTTTGTCAATAAGTTCTTGTTGTAATTTGACTTGAAGCTCACTCTTTTCTTTCTGATGCGAAAAAAAGTCCTGTTGTAATTTCATTTGAAATTCACACAATTTTTGAACTGCTGTTTCTTCAGGAGTGACAGTTTTCTTAACTTCAGTTTTTCTCTGCTCTATATTTTCTTTAATGTCGTCTTCCAAACATTTCAGGTTATAAAACACTGACCACGCTTTGTCTGTTAAAGAAGAATCATCTTCTATGATGGTTTGTGTAAGAGATTCATCTGAATCACCTAAAGCTTGGGCTAATTTTTCTGACTGTAAGCAGAGCTTGTCAATATAGGTGTTGATTTTAAGAGTGCTTCCACATACTTGCTGTAGAACTGACTTTAAGTCTTGTAAAGATACGTCTTCTAACGTTTTATCTAGCAATGAAGAGCCAATTTGAATTTCCTTATCCAGATTATTAAAGTAACGAGTACGTACTCCTTTCACATACTGTAGATTCATTAGTGCCATAGCTAGTTGAGGAATATTTTAACTTTTTATAACATTTGCTTTACACTTTGGGTTGAAGTTCCCGGGTTCCGGCGCCAAATACAATGTCGTGAAGTCTTTTTACTTTTGCCTTCAGCTTATAACTTATTTAAGCAACAAATTTTATTTCACCAACATTGTAGAATTTTGCAATGTTTGTATTTTATAGTAATGAGAATAAACACAGAGAAAGTTTTACCTTCTTTAATTGCGTACGTCTATCCATTATATTCCAAAGCACATATATATCAACATAATGAAACCCAAACAGCTCTTGCTCTTGGGTGATGTCTGAAGGCTTTATATACGTGGCCATAATCCGTAATAAACGATTTCCACGTGAATTCCATTACTCAGCGGAGTTCCCACGTGCTAATCGTTCATGTGAGCGGAGTATAAACAATACTATGTAGCGGAGCTACTCAGTAAGTATAAACGGAGCATAGGCGGAGCTATGCATGCATGAATAACTCACAGGGAGTAATAAAAAGTACCTTCGTTTCGCGATCTTCGCGACAATTATGATTGAAAGCAAAAATGTTATCATAAGATGTGTCATATTAGCTGAGTCAGAATCATTTTTAAGATCAAAGTTCATTACTAGTAAATGAGATATTTGACCAATATTTTGTCATAAAGAACTATCTTAATATTTTAATTTTAATAATTTAACATCTAAATAAAGTTTGTGATGGGGACATCACAATTTAAATGTCGGGGGAATATTATCACAGGGGTTTTCTTCATAAAAATTAGGTTAATTTAGTGATTTTAATACCTCTACAATTTTGTCATTGATAAATAGTAATTAAAAAGTTGTACAGCCTTGGGTGTCATTCTTAACTTAAGGAATTATATGTCCAAAATTTATGTAACTGTAAATAACTATTTCCTCAATAAAACTAAATTTAGTAAGATTGTTGAAAGATACTAGCTCAGAGCAAATTGCATGATTGACTGATCTGAAATATATATACTTCTTTGAAAATGTGAACATATGACGTTGACGGACCCTGGACCATTGCCATACTAATAGTGACTTATTAGTATGGCAATGGTCAAGGGTATGTTTATAAAATAATGCTTTCAACAATATCAGACTTATCCAAAATGATATCATATATTAAACTGCAATCACACTTTTCCTTAAAGATACATGTATCAACAAACTGTATATTTCTGATATATTATACGTATACATGTACATGATATATCAAAAAAGATTTCAACATTTTGTTTTCTGCCATTACACCATTCCAAAAATATATCAATTAGTCCCCAAAAAAGCCTGCCCACTCATATTTTTGTTTGGGGGTACATCTATCCTCAGGTAGTGCATTTGGGGATACATGCTCAATTTTGAGTGTATACACATATTTTGAACATGTTTGTTCTTAGTAAAAGCTAGTGCTAGGTTTAGATACTATATTTGCATTAATTGATACAAAAGAATCATATTTGATATTTTCTAACAGAAAGCACAAGGAACTTAACCAGCTTCATATTTGTTTTTGCTTATACCTTATAACCAGATTTTACTACCTTACTGAAGTCAGGGCCAGAGTCCTGTTGAATATGGGGAAAAACATTAAGACCATCAAATTGGGAAAACTATAGAATTGAAATGTCATTTTAAATGGAATAAAAACCATATAAGAAATTGCTTTAATTGCCCACCATAAAAACTCATGAAAAATTGAATAAAATGTGAATGAAAACTTGTTTTCATTCACATTTTTTGCAATTTTCATGCATCTGTAACTTTGGTATTTTTTTATTGGATTTTCATGCAAATTTTCACCAAAAATTGGGAATGGCATACACCATTTTGGTAAGTTTTTGCTCATTTTTAATTGGGAAGCTAGGAGCCGTTCTTCTACCCCAAATCAGGCCTAGAAAAATCACTGTTTTTTCGTGTTTCAGGTCCTGTGAACATGTTGGTTTTTAATCATTCTCTGCTACAATCCACATGTATAGCAGTATCAAACACTTTTTCTTTTCTTTTCTCAAATAAAATGTTGATTATCAGCTAGGGCTGTAAGTCACAAAATGCTTGCATGAATAGCAAACAGGGAAGACCCTAATCAGACTGAATCTTCAGAAGCAGTTTGACCTGGGTCTGCACTGTTTGTCTGTGCTTTTTTGGCATGCAAATAGTGTTTAAATTTTTAGAACATTTATCATATACTGTATTTGACTACATAACATGCTCCTATAAGAAGGCCCCCAGATAAGAATGTGTAACCGAAAAAAAAAAAAAAATATTTCTCAACCAAAACATATGTTGTGGGTACTCAAAAGAACTGTCTTGATGAGACGGTTCTTTTGATCACCCTAAACACATGTTTAACCAATGGATATGATCATTGAAAATAATCCTAATTTTACGCTTTATGGGGATGAAAAAATTTGTGGACCATGATCAGCTGACAGATGACTAATGTGAGGCTACACAATTTTCTATAAGAGGTCCTAGATGTTCTAAAAAAACTACATTATGTGCAGTCGCAAAAATATCAAATTTAAACCTTCCATGTGGCAGTGACCTATACTCAGAAAAACAATTGAAGGATATTTATACTATGCACAATAAATTTAGCAATTGTTTTGTATGGGTGAGCCCATCCACATCAGATCCCGAGTTTCATTTGCTGTCATGAGGATACAAGCGCTGATCATCTAAAAAGATTTTACATTAAAAAAAATACAGAATTACCTAACGCTGCGGCCGTGCTAAAGTGACGTTAAATTTTAAGACTAGCGGGTAACGTGGGTATTTCTGATTATTGGGGGAAGCCGAAACCATTTTCAAACGATTGTTTGGTCACTGAAAACCAAAAAAACATATCAAATGCTGCAATTTTCTGGTCTTTCTCAGAGAAATAAAAGACCAAGTTTTCACATTTTGACGTTTTTACTAATGCTTTTACGTTATCACCTTTAAACGGTGTTTCTAGTCGGGTTTTCTTAAACCACATTAACAAGTAAAACTGCTTGATGCCCTCGAACACATTCAGACAAATAATGTTGAATGAAACATCTTCACAACTACAGTGCACGAGCCGAAAGATAAAATCTATCGTCACCATTATCTCGCAAATGAGTCGCACCATTTTTCAGTAACTTAAGGTTTTAATCAACCATAAGATGAGTTACATTGTAAGCCTATGATATCTTTGTAAACTGAGTCTCTGTTGGATTGGCACGCCAATTAACATTAGAAGTTTAATCAAATGGTGACTACGTTTTGACGTCATTGATGGCAGCTGATTTTTTCAGCATGGGATCTCTATCACATCTGTCACATAACCAATAGTTTTTATATGCGTATGATGCATGAGGAAGATCAAAGACCACAAAACGACAAATCACATGCTTGTCATTTTAGCATTACTTACAACGGATGTGATTTTAGCCTACTGACCCCTTCTGCAATTTTTGCTCTCCCCAAATGCATATTTAAAGGATGGCGTCTGAAATTTCGTGGTTTCATTTGCCTAAGATCCTGTTCTCACCATTTCAATTAAAATTGATCGGCACTGCACAAAGATTAGCCCCCAAAAATGCGAAACCTAAGAAATTGCTAAACTTATTGTATAGGTTCAGTCCCATCTCTAACATCCAATACAATAAAAACTTTACTAATTATGCATGTATTTCATAGCACCAGATATCTGCAATCAAAATGTATGATTTAATTTAGTCGCGCTTCAATGGTTTAAGTACAGTGCAGATCCAAATGGTTCAACCCTCTATACTGAAAAGTCACAAACGTTCAAAAATGATTGAAACCCATTTTTATCGTTTGTATTCCATAATGACTGGCTCTAAAATCATCGCTGGTTCTCCCTCTAAAAATGGCACCTAATTTTGAAGCTGTTGTAAGTGTTTTGTTGCAAATTTGTGGTCAAATTTGCTGGGATATGCCAAATCCGTGTATTTTTGTTGAAGAATTTGTCCCATTATTAGGAGATATGACTGATAAATTGGTGTTTACTTTTTTCTGTGGTCGGAATTAGAACATAAGCAATGACCTGGTAAAGGTTTCAGCAATAATTGAGAGCGCTAAATTTTTTGCTTGTGAATTTTGGGTAGAGAGGGTCGGTACATTTGGTGTAGTACTGTATCGTAACCAATGACCCGTGAATTTCAATTTGCATTTTGGTGAATTGAATAGCAATAATTCTATCAATGACAAAAATAATTTGTTTGAAAATTATATTCCTGAATGTTTTAAAGTCAAAAGAATTTTGATATCCTTCAATTGTTTTTCTGAGTATATATAAGAGTGACTAGAAACTCCAATAAAATACCAATACTCAACTCAAATAACACTGTCGTGTATCTTACACAGGTAAATGAGGGAAACTCAATATCATTTATCTACACGATTGGCTTTTACCGCTGTTTTGGAATACACAGCGTAATTTCTCTATTGTTTACCTAAACTTTTAACACCTTTATAAACACCGAAATTATATAATAACAATAATTATGAATCATTGGACATCTTAGTTTATGAATATTGATAAATCGAGACATAGATATAGCCATGTTTGAAGCTTTATTCGTCAGAGTGAAAGAGGTATTTTTGAAGCCATTTTTTGCAGATTTCCGCAACTTTCTTAAAATCGGCCGTTATTTACACGGTCATAACTCAATCGGATTAGTTTTTACATTGCAGAAACAAATTATTTAGCAATATTTCATATATGTTTTTTCGATTGTTATTAACAATATTTACCAATAAGCGATATTAAAGACGAAGTTTGCTCTTTAAAGTACCTATAACATACATGTGATAACCTGATGATGGCCATGAGGGAGATTTGATGTTCAGATGAGGGAGATCAGGGTCTCAATGAGGGAGATTTTTCGAAGTTACAGAAAGGTGTACTTAAACGAACTATTGAAGTCTTTAACCCCCTTCATTCTGGTGGATTATCCTATAAACAATGATATAATAAGTATGGAATAGTCCATTTTGTACTTTAAGTTGTTTTAACAGGCAAAATTTATTTAAAATGATGTATATTTTTCTTATCTTAATAAACAGGGCAGACACTGATGAAATGCCACTGTTTGGGTCTTCATTGTTTGCCAAAGTACCCGTTTACTACTACTGTTTACCAGTATCTAGACTGAAAAGTGTAAACCAACCCTTAAACAACTAAAATTTACCAAAGTAATACAGGCTTTTGTTTATTATTGCATTTTGCTCATGAAATGTTTAAACAGGGCTGATAATTATAGGACTTAATTGTATTTCTATTAGTTCCAATCTGGTAGGTAGTCAACCATTCCATACATGGAACCCCTTAACGTGAGTAGGGTATCTTTTTCAGCATTAACTTTGCTGTTTAATTATAGATATTATATATGGCGTCAATTTTAAAATTATATTAGCTTTTTACTTACGAGTTTAATGCTAGTTTTTATAGTTATTAAAAGCTAGCAGTCAATGTCATCCTCGGTAGATTATATAATTATAAAGTACTTTAATTAAAAATGTTGAAATTTGGAAAATATACATTAAAATAAGTGAATAATCGCCTTGAAACCTAAGAATTTGCTAAAATATATTGCAACAAGGGAGCTAACTCAAAAACGTCATTGCATAGTTACCTTGAAAAATGCTTCCTATTGGAGAGAATGGGTTTTTACGGACATTTTTTTTCTGACAAAAAAAACTTCATTGAACCATCACATCATAAAAATAAAAGGTTTCTGTTTAAAAATGACAGATTTAGATATCTGGGAATGCAGAGAAAGGCACATCAGCGTGCGTCACTCTGTTTGGAGAAAGAAACAATCTTCGGCTTTGTCTTGCGTCTCATGCGCGGATCCTATGTCTGGTGAGTGATGCTGAACCGTCTCCTAAGACAGGCTATTTGTCCCCTTTCTCACTACGCTTGATGGAAAGTCAGCCTGAAAGGGAGACTTGTATTTTTTCTGCTTTGCGGACGGCGATGTAGCGGTCTTTAAAAATGTTCAGAGTCTACAATATATAAGCAAAGACGTCATGGTGATAAGCGTGTATTTGAGAGATTATTGTGTTTATTTCATGCACAGCATGGCACCATGTCTATTATGATTATCTGACCGTTACCAGTAGCGTTCAATTGCCTGGACAGCTGTTAAAAGTGTGTGCCGATCGCCGTAAAAATGGTCGCTTGAGAAAATATCATTATAGCAAAATTCAAAAGGTGGGAGATTGCGTTGCCAGCACAGGAGTGCGGGAGATAGGGTTCAAATTCGGGAGCCTCCCGCACGATCCGGGAGGTATCCCATGTATGCTTTAAATGCAGCGGTCTCACAAGCTGCATCGCCATTTTGAGTGTACGATAAAAGGCGCACCAGGCGTTAGTCACGTGACACATGCCACGACATACCTAAATGGCAGAAATATGAAGTGTTCAGTCACTCTAATATAGGTCACTGCATGTGGATACTTGTCCAAATCCGCTAAGCAATTAAGGGTTTAATGATTGGTGAATGATTGCTCCTACTCCTGATTGCAGTGTTTTATTTGGCCAATTTTACCGCCTTATATGGGTTTCATTCCCAATCCAAAAATGGCTTTTGTTTTCCCAATTTCATGTATTCTAGTACTTATTTTCCCAATTTTTACAATATATGTTCCCAACTGTGAAGGAAAAGGTAGCTTCCAAAAATCCCAAATAAAATCACTGGATTGTTAAGGTTAGGGGCAATTCATCAGCAAACTTTCTTGACTTAGGAAGCACACTCATGTGTTTTTCAGGGTGAACATCGCTAATTATACCTGTTAAGTGTTATCACAGTGCAGTCTCTTGCTGTACGGGGGTGTCTCGTCTTGTGCGAGTTTATGTCTTGTTGCAAGTTTGTCATGCACTCCAATAATTCGTTTCTATCGCTATAATTCGGGATTTCTATGGTAGGCACAATTAAAACGAGATCTAATGGATATAAGTCGAATATAGCCCAATGAAGCATCAGTGATCCAACCTGACAAACACTTGTTTCGATCCACCATTTTATCAATCATGTGATTGATCACGTGACGTGAAAGGGTCTGACAACTTATCGAAATGATAGGTTCGACGAATTACAATTTTATTGACTACCGATTTTTGGGCCTAAATTTTACTGATTACTGATTTTTGGTCAAAATTTTGCTCATTACCTAATTTCGAACCTAGACTTTATTGTTAGATCACTTAGAGAAGAATAAAATTCTGACAAATTTAAACCGAGGAATTAGAGGAGGATATTCTTGTGAAACACAGCTCCTAATTACAATGCATTGATCTTCTAAGGAACAATGACAAAGGATTCCAAACGGATATGTTCATATTAGACTTTTCCAAAGCATTCGATACAGTACTCCACAGGAAACTATTACATAAACTTGAAAAATATGGAATTAATGGAAACATACATAGTTGACTCGAGATGTTCTTGACAAAACGACACATGCGTGTAGTCGTGGATGGAGATTTTTCTGATTCCATTACCGTTGACTCTGGAGTACCTCAAGGGACAGTTTTATGTCCACTTCTCTTCCTCTGTCACATAAACAACCTACCAGATTGTGTCAAGTCCCAAATTAGATTGTTTGCGGACGATTGTCTGCTAAATAGGACAATAAATTCTCAAAGTGACCACCTAACATTCCAGAAACATCTTGAAGCACTTGAAAAGTGGGCGAGTGACTGGGGTATGAGATTTAATGCCAAAAAATGTTACCTAATGAGTTTCAACAGTAGATCCAGCCATTTCTATACACTGAATAACCATATACTACAGAAAGTTAAACAGAACCCCTACCTAGGAATCTTAATATCAGAGGATCTTAAATGGGAACCTCATCTCATCAAAATTACCATAAAAGCAAATAGTACATTGACGGCAAGCACAGTATTGGCGTATCAAACGTAACGTCGAATTGTAACGTCGCGACGCTGATTTCTTTCTTCTTCTCCTTATATTTAGCTAGACTTCTTGCTCTGGAGAGACTTTCATTCGCTGGTAAATATATGAAAACCGTTTTCTAGCTTTCAAACATCAATACAAGTCAGAATCAGTAGTTCTAACTTAGTATACACACCTACACAATATAACTGAGAACGACAGCTTATTCTCAATTCCCTCGTTTGACGTTTCCTTGCTTAACGTCATTTTTACCGCCGGTAACAAAATTTAAGACTGGGGTAAA
Organism: Loripinus fragilis; assembly: GCA_964019695.1. Taxonomy (NCBI): domain Eukaryota; kingdom Metazoa; phylum Mollusca; class Bivalvia; order Lucinida; family Lucinidae; genus Loripinus; species Loripinus fragilis. The sequence continues at coordinate 335,394 of CAXHUL010000020.1, read as the reverse complement.
TGTTCACATTTTTTTATTTTTCGCCGGATAAATTTCATATACGGCATTTATAGCTAAGCAAGCAAAGTACATTGTGGAGATATAATTTTCTAGTGAGATGCATTGTCAGCCTTCAAGCTACGCTTAATTTTCAAAAGTATGTGCATTTATTTTAATGAAAATTGTGTTATGGTAACAAAATTTAAGACTTGGGGTTTTGTTGAACATTTTTAAATGGAAAGTGGCAATGCAAATATTTTTTTATTAACTTCCACAACGGAAAAAGTACATTTTAAACAAACAAATATTTTGTCAATAAAACGCCATCAAGATTACAAAATTACTTACGGAAGAGATCATGCCTGTATTTTTCACGAGTTTTTTGTCACGAGTTACAGATTTTATTTTACAAAACTTAACTTTCTGAGACGTCGTTGTTGAGAAATAAGCAACAAACTGGATATGACGTTAAATGGTGACGTTTCAGGTTTGACGTAGACTAAATCCAGTAATAATTGACGTCAAAATGGCGTTGTAATACGCATTTGCGTATGCCTACAACAGCGCTATTGTTACAGAGTTACAGAGGTTTTACTCCCAAATATTGAGTTCTTGGGCTCTCCTTTAACTGTTTTGATGATTAAAAACTAAGAATCAATAAACTCACAACAAGGCAAACGTAGACCTATAGTTTCAAAACAAAAAAAAAGACCAGAACACAAAAAATCGGTTCCTGTAAACAGTAAAAAATGCAAAACCCCGTTTTGTACGCCAATACTGTGCGCGACGTCATTAGCTTTCCTAAAACGGAACCTTAGACACTGTCCAGAACCCTGTAGAACAACGGCATATCGTTAGTTCGTTCAGTACTTGAATATGGATCAAAAGTATGGAATCCTTATTATGTAAAGGACATTAATAGAATTGAGAAGATCCAGCGCCAAGCAGTACGTTTTATATCTGGAGACTACGCTACACGCGATTCTGGATGTATCTCTAAAATGCTGAAAGATAAAGATCTTCCCTTGCTTCAAGACAGAAGGATGGCAGCTAGATTAACGTTCATCTACAAAGTGGTCGAGGGGCTAGTGCCGGCAATATCTCCAGATGCTTTCCTAAAACCGCAAAGGGCAAAACGCCAAATTCATGCAAAAAAAATCAAGGCTTTGATTCTAAAAACATTGTTGAAATTCATTAATCCAAAAACACCAAATCTTTCATAGTTGAGCAGTCAAACACAGTGCCATATTGCAGTTCTTTTTTCATTAAAACAGTGAAAAACTGGAACAGGCTAGAAGAAGCTATAGTGTGCGTGGATTCAGTGGAGGGCTTTGCTTCAGCCCTACATCCTAGAGACTAATATTCTGAAACATATAAACACTCTCTCTCCGGCGCATTTAATGCCGTAACAGGGCTGGCGCTGTATAAATACAGATATAGATACAGATGATTGCCGATTTGGGGCCTACTGACTACTGATTTTATAGGTACCCAACTGAGACCCCCAGTGAGTGAGTAACTCAGTTTCATATCTTTGTACTATTCCTTCAAGAACATAATATTTAACTAACTACCGAGGATGCTCTACTTCAAGATATCTAGATGACTTACTCAATACTTACAGTCTTTATTTTGAACAAATGGTAAAATATCAAGTGCGCATGATCAGGAAATAACACAATCACACACCGCAGACCAACCCACGGCACCGCGAGGAAGAGCCAAAGAACACCCACTGTCATAAAACATCAGGAAGACAGTTAAAGCAAAGCAACCAACTCTCTCTACTCCCATCAAAATGATTGCAAAACTAGATGAACACAAAGTACAGAAGAACAAAAGAATTCTGTGCAACCATCAGTGCGTTGTATCAATGCGTCAAAAATGCTCCCAGTGCGTTGTAATAAAAGTTCCTCAATAAAACATTTGCTAGTTTAAAAAGAAAAAAAAAACAAAGTAGTAATCGTTTTTTGGATGTTATTTCCTGGGAATATGACACCAGCTGCGCTTAGACATGCAGATTTCACTCAATTTAGGCAGTTACACTAGAAAAAAGCACCTGTCACGGCAAAACTCCAGAACTTTGTTGGATTTGCAGTCCAAACCATGAATTAAATCACCTATTGCTTGGTAGAGCCGTAAACTGCAATGTTACCGGTGGTCTGTGCGCCAGGTGTCATCACAAATAAAATAAATGCAAGTTTATAAATAAATAATAAAGTCAACAGGTATAGATTTTTTACCTTTTAGACCACCACCGGTGCTGAAAAATGCAACCACCAGCTCGTTGTAGCAACCACCGGTGCGTTTACATTGACCAGTGTGGTGATGGGGAAGAGAGAGTTGGTTGCTTTGCTTAAATTGTCTTCCTGTTGTCTCGTGATGGTTGAGCGGCTCTTCCTCGCCGTGCCACGCGGTTTTCTGCAGTTTGTGATTGTGGTATTTCCTGGTCATACTCACTTACTATTTTTTAAGTTGGAACCATCATAGAGTCTGAAGTCTGACCCACTGGTGTGCAATTAAAGAGGAAAGCAAAGTTGCCAACTGTGATTGGGTTGACCACAAAGCATGCAGTTAGCCGCAATATACTAATGTTAGAGCCAATATTTTTATAATGGGAAATTATTTTAATGAACTGCAATGAAAAAATATTAAAGCCAACAATGTTCTTTAACTTGAAGTCAGCAATATGGCTAGATACTCTAGCAAGTTGAATGAGTTGAGAGATATAGACTCCATATGGTGAAGAGCAAGGAACATCACCATCTAAAAATGGGAAATTGACCAATTAAAGCTTCATTGGGAAGAGAGAGTTGGTGGCTTTGCTTAGTTTGTCTTCCTGGTGTCTCGTGATTGTTGTGTGGCTATTTCTTGCGATGCCATGGGTTTGTCTGCGGTTTGTGATTGTGATTGTGATTGTGGTATTACATAATCATACTCACTAACTATTTTTCTTGTGGGGGATGGGCGTTTTTCGAATAGCTTAAACTAGATGATGTTTAATAGACAAAGCGAAAGCTTTCATTTTTGTAGCCATGAAAAGTCTTTTTACAATGCTATTAGGCCCTAAACGCGAGTTTAACTTTAGTTTTATCAAGTTAGTATATATCTGATAGGCATTCACCAAAGTTCTAATAAAATCATCTAATTATCTTGAGAGAAAATTACATACCAGACGCTTATGTAGCCCCTGTAATGATGTGGATTCACACTTCTGTTAGGCGGTCTGGGGTATGCTCCCCTGGGAAATTTTGAAAAAAAAATGGTGCCATCTGGTGCATTCAGGGCATTCCAAAGTATGTTATAATTAACCTAAAAATCAACAATTTTAAGGATAATAAATCAACAACCCAAATTATTTGCCATATTTATTTTCAGGATCAATCCAGATGCGCATGTTAGTACAAAGATAAATACATTCACATTTTACAAGAGGGGTCTGGGGGTAAAAGCCCCCCCCCCCCCCCAGAAGCCAAAGAAATTTTAAAAATCAAAAATGAAATCATAGTGGTGGCTTTTCCTTTTTCATCTAATTACCTAGAGAGAATTACATACCAGGCACGTAGGTAGATCTGCAATGATGTGGGCTCACTATTGTGCTAGGGTGGTCCTGGAGCATGCACCCCAGAAATTTTTGATAAAAATGATGAGACACATGAAGTTTTTTCGAATAGCTTAAACTAGATGATGTTTAATAGACAAAGCGAAAGCTTTCATTTTTGTAGCCATGAAAAGTCTTTTTACAATGCTATTAGGCCCTAAACGCGAGTTTAACTTTAGTTTTATCAAGTTAGTATATATCTGATAGGCATTCACCAAAGTTCTAATAAAATCATCTAATTATCTTGAGAGAAAATTACATACTAGACGCTTATGTAGCCCCTGTAATGATGTGGATTCACACTTCTGTTAGGCGGTCTGGGGTATGCTCCCCCGGGAAATTTTGAAAAAAAAATGGTGCCATCTGGTGCATTCAGGGCATTCCAAAGTATGTTATAATTAACCTAAAAATCAACAATTTTAAGGATAATAAATCAACAACCCAAATTATTTGCCATATTTATTTTCAGGATCAATCCAGATGCGCATGTTAGTACAAAGATAAATACATTCACATTTTACAAGAGGGGTCTGGGGGTAAAAGCCCCCCCCCCCCCCCCCCCCAAGAAGCCAAAGAAATTTTAAAATTCAAAATGAAATCATAGTGGTGGCTTTTCCTTTTTCATCTAATTACCTAGAGAGAATTACATACCAGGCACGTAGGTAGATCTGCAATGATGTGGGCTTACGATTGTGCTAGGGTGGTCCTGGAGCATGCACCCCGGAAAATTTTGATAAAAATGATGAGACACATTCTGAGTGTTTTTAAAATACGTTTTTATCAACCTAAAATCAACCATTGTAAGGATAATTCAGCCACAATAATAGTAATGAATCGCTATATCTTCCTGCAATATCAGTCCAGATGAGCATGCTAGTATGTACATTTGAGGTCTGGGGAGCAACATCATCCAGAAACCAAAGCTTTTTTAAAAAAAAAAATCAAACAAAATGGAGGCTTTTCCTTTAAGGTGAGATTTTTTAGATTTTTTTTTACTTTTTGCAGGGCTCCCTAAATCCCTAAAACTATGAGCTTGCTCCCCAGATCAATGAAAATAATTACCAGTGCAGATGCTTCTCAGCTCCCTGAAAATAAATAAATAGCCCATCTCCCCAGATCCCCAAAACCCCTGGAGGATATATGTCTTATTTGTAATTAGGTTAATAGCTATTCATGGCTAATGTTATACTGTTTTGTATATCCGATCATATAAATAAAAGTGGGCATGTAATGTATTGTACATCAAATATACTCTTTTCACCGAGACCAGAATTTCGGTAACTAGTATAACCCTCTGTAAATTTTAAGCTTCCCGCCAAATCGTGCTGCTATTGGCAACAGCTAATTGTTTACTAATAGGTTATAAGGTCAAGCGTCATTTCCGGTGGACAGAAAGTTGATTGGTTCGCTTTCGGACAGTGATTGATTTTTTTTTATATTTTCTTTACGCAGTTAGTTCTGGAGGATTTATTTATGACTTAAAAAGGTTCATTGTTGTATATTTTATTGGTTTAGACCCATGCTTTTAAGCATCATTGCCGGCGTTGGCAGACTTTTAAAACAATTTGAAAAAGTTGAAACAAGTATAACTTTCATAAAAAAGATTGCAATGGATAGTGCTGAATCAGGGGTGTAAAATTATTTTGACTCATTCGCCCTGCAGGACTTGTGGGATTGAAAAACTTCGGCCAAAACTTCTTGTCCTTATGACATTATCACTCTCCCTTAAGGCCGATCAAACTTGAATGGTAAACATAAAAACATTTACTCTTTTTCTTTCTTCTGTTATAGGCGCATGTGATTCTATTGTTAAGTCATCCGCGAATTTTAGGCATTATATAATTTCACTCTGAAGAGCTCCACGGATATACTCGGTGAAAATAATGCCAGATGCTTATTAGAAAGTGTTCAAAATCATGAGATTTCAATCAATAATATATCGAAAAATATGCCCGATAATTTTACAAACACTTTCTTTATCAAATGAAAATCATATTTCAAATAGATGCTGAAAATTTCACTGCAAAATTTGAGTGGTTTTAAAGATAATTGCAAGTAAGAAATTCCCCAAAATAAGTAGGTGTGACGGAGAATTACCTATGTATTCACTGAGTTTGTAAAGCGCCTCGATGATCCAGAGCGGGATGTGATGTAGCACTGTTTAGTAGAATGTCTCACTAGGTAAAATTCAGAGTAGGATATTTCACTGTTTTTGTAGCATGTTAAAAGTTTACACATGTATTTAAAATTGTGCTTTTTTAGCATAGTCTTTCTGCTGAGACTTCCTTTTTTCTATTTGCTTTAACTATGCCACATTCAGACTCTGTTACATTTTCATTATCTCCTCTCCCTATTTCTTACCTAAAAGCATTTTAATGTCTCGCTTAGTCCAGCAGGTTAGATGTATGCATGCACTCGTTTATTGACTTGACTTTTTCTTGATGTGCAATTGCATTCCGATAACAAAAAAATAGAATCAGGGGTGTAAATTCCACTTGCCCGCTCGCATTTAAGGATTGAAATGCAGATTTTTAGCTTGCACTGGATGATGCAAAACATTAGGCTTTTTAATGTCTGTGAAGCCCGAAGGGCTTCTCGGGGACATTAAAACGCTAATGTTTTGCATCATCCAGTGCAAGCTAAAAATCTGAATTTCAATCCTTATATTTACATTTTATATTATTAATCAAACAAACTTCATTATCTTCGACCCAAATTGGCTGGTAATCCTTGAAAAATGAAATATTTTAATTGTAACGGAGGTGTTGGAACAGCCAGCCAACGAAAGTCCTGTACATAACGTCGTGGCGATACGTGAATGACGTCACGCAAATGTTGATAAACAAAGAAAGCTATTGGTTGACGTTGACGTTACTCCACCTAGAGGCGCGACCCACATCATGTGACTGCTCAATGTTTTGCATCGAGAAATGCAAGCAGCTAGGAATTATGGTTTCATCTAAGGCAGCTACATTGAGAATGTAAATATTTGTGAGTAAAATTTTATACAGGTTGAGTAAATTTGTGTAGTACTTTTATAATATACAGCAACTTGGAGAAAAACTGGGGACATGAAGGGCGAGTAACTTATTTGGAAATTTTACACCCCTGAAAATGACAATAAATAGATGTGAAATGTTAACAACTGGAATGCAGAACTTTCATGAATGGGAGTAATGTCACGCTGTGACATTTTATTTTGACCACAAAATGTGGTACATGTACTAAGCACCGTTGATGAAGTAAATAAAAAGGTGATGATCAAAGTCTGAATCCGTTTTAGGCAACCTCCATCATCAAACTCCCCATATAGAGGAGGCTCTGTGAATAAATTCATCTGAAAGGCAGCTGCTGAGGAGCTAACTATACCCAGTCAGAAAATGTGCATGCATATATGAAACAGTCTGATATAAACATCCGGTTCATGGTGTATAAGATCCACACTTCTGTGTTTTCTTTATATTGTTTTGCCTTCGCTAAAGGATAAAATGCATTTCACATGTCAGTAAATAAGCGTGAGTTTGGCAGGTATTCTACCTGCCCAAACCCGAAGTTTACTTGCCGATGCGAGCGGGATAGTGGAATTTTACACCCTGCTGTATATTAAATTGATATTAGTAGTAATCAGGGTTTTTTCTCCCCATTTTGGGAACATGACCCGACTCCCAGAATTGGGAATTTTTTGCGTTGTTATATACAAAATTTGGAAAAACTCACCATTTCATATATTTATCTAATTAAACAGAAAAAAAACAATTTTTTGGTTTAATAATAAGCACACTTCAACATTTGGAATGCAAAATATAATTTGCTGTGGCACGGTGCAGTTAAGAGGTCACACAATGGTGATAAAAAAAATTGTTTTCCTTAAATTTGGAATTTTCTCCTTGAAATTGGGGAAAAAACATATTTTTTGCCATTGGGAACATGACCCAATATTGGTCCCCAAAATTGGCCAAAAAAGACCCTGTACTTCAGATTGAGTTTTGTTTACTGTGGCCTCAACATCACCTGCATTGTCCTGTTTACCTGTAAGTTCTCTCTATCTATGTTGTTACAGTTAGCTGTCAAACTTTCAATTCTTTAATAGTGCACTAGTCAGAATAAAACAAAGAGAGAAAATATAATAGAAAGAAGGAAGAACAGTCTACTGAGAGTAATAAGAATGCAATATAAGCAAAAAGAAAGTTGATACCAGCCAGTTTTCGCCCATCTGCGTGTGACCAATCCACACAGTTTTTTATACCCATGATGATTTATATTCTGGAAATCCTTAAACAAGAAGTTTGACAAACAGTGTAGACCCAGATGAAAAACAGCATAATGCAAAAAAAGAATACAATTTTTTTTTAAATTATAACATGACACCCCCAGATATGTACAATGGAATATCACAAGTTTATTGTATCAAACCAGAAGGAAGAATCCATTAATATACAAAGGGTTATCACTAGACTGGTTGAAATTTACAACTAAAAAAGTGCTGAGTGTGTGCTTATTAGAGCATATGTACTTAATAGTTAGAATATGGTAAATACTAATTCTGCTTAGGGATCATTTTGTGGTTGTTTTGGAAAGGAACAGCTCCTGTATAAATTACAAAGTAAGGAGGAAGGCAAAGATCAGGAATCCATGCAACCAAATGCCACACCTATGGGAAAGTGACACATCACGAACAAGAGAGCCAAGAGGTCAGCTTTGAGACAGTTCTTTTGAGTACCCACAACATATTTTTTGTTGAGAAATAAGAAGACCATCATCTATTGAGACATGCATCATATGTTTTGGTTGGGAGAGATAAGGGAAATGAATTTCAATTATGCGCTCCTATCTTGAGGCATATGTTGGTTTTGTCATGCTGTGGTCATATCCTATGAAAATATGTTCCGAAAATATAAACCCTTTTCACAACATGCACGACTTGTTGTCTGCTGGATGCTCTATGGTAGCCTATATTGCAAACACTATGAACCCTGATTAGACTGCTTCTTCCCTTGGGAGCAGTCTGATCAGGGTTCATAGTGTTAGGCTATTTGCCTCCATGATCAAATCTAGTCTGAAGTGCACTTGAATATATGCAGCAGATACAATCAAAGCACTGAGAGTACTGATGGAAACGATGTCTTGTGATTTTAGTTCTTGTAGGCTAAGCAGAGCGCATTTTTGTAGATGATATTTTAGGAATATTTGAATTTGTATATTGTATATTTTTCTGACAATGATGAAGGAAAAGTTTGATATGATTTCTATTTTTAGTTTTTAGTTTTAGCATAACAGAATTTTGAAGGGGCATGCGACAAAATATCAATCTTATCATTTCAAACATGGGCTGGTATGTCTTTAAACCCTATTTCACTTTTAAGCTCTGGTGGCCATTTTGTTATGTGGGATCAAAAATAGTAAGTGAGTATGATCAGGAAATACCACAATCACAAACCGCAGACAACCCCGTGGTACCGGGAGGAAGAGCTGCTCAACCATCACAAGACACCAGGAAGACAAATTAAGAAAAGCAACTAGCTCTCTCTCTCTTCCCCACCAAGATGATTATAATACTAGAATGGACATAAAGTAACGTACAACAAAACATAGAACAATTACAGACTCCCACAATGGGAGTAACAATAAACAAAAAGTCAACAACAACAGAACCACCACCTTAGAACGGACAGCAGCCTAAGCCACCGGGGGGCTTAAATCCATTTTACTGGTACCAAACCTTTTGCCCATATTTAGCAGAGGGCATTATGCCGAATACATCACTGAAATTATTTTAAGAGTTTGGATTACTGGTTAAGAAGTTTAGATATCTTTTTAGATTTTCCATTCGGTTCATTGTTGCCCTATTTTGAGGGTAATGGGATGAATTATTGCAAGCAGGAAACAATGGTTAAGGAAAGGTGGTTTATAGCCATTTCCTTTTGCCTAGCTCTTGATAACATTTTGTTCAGTGGAGCAACCCGTTAACATTTTGCTAACATAGACTTGCATAATTGCCTAAAAATTCCAACAAGGGCAATAACTAAAGTTTTAAGGGTCGATTTTGACGAAACTTATAGGATATCAGAGTACTTGATACTTATTGTGTACCAAATATGTATCAAATCTGACCCTCTGAAGTTCTGAGATGTGGATGGACAAAAATGCGACGGACGGACGACGCCAAAACTATATCCCTCCAACTTTGTCTGGGATTATTAGATATCAGCATAGCTACATACCTAAAAAGCTTTTAATATGTTATGTGTTCTGATAATTTTTATCACCTGGTAAAATATCTTGTTTGAGTTTACGTTAATTACTCTGTCAAATGTCTCAAATTTGTTCAAAAATGTTCGCTTTTCCATTTTTTAGCCCATTTTGATGTCCGTTTTTTGGTAACCATAGCAAAGATAAACCTCAATTAAAAAGTTTTACTTTTGAACTTGGTATATTGTTCTAATAAACCAATAAGAACAAAATGGTGAAAAGCATTTTTTTAGCCCATATGTGGGCCAAAATAGCACCCCCCTGATGCATGTAGCTCTTTGGCAATATTAACTGTGTATATCTAGCATATAGTATAGATATAAAAAGAAGATTTATAGATGGTAAACTTAGGTTTCATTAAGAACATTGACAATAAAAAGTAAAAAAAAAAGCACTTAAAAATAAAAAAGAGCAAAAAAAGAGCCATGACATGTGATTACCAAAAATGTGGCATTTTGACAAGTGTAAACTTAAGCGTTACATCGATGATCAATTATAATCACCAATTATAATCGATGATCAATCAAAAACTTCGTTTGATAGTGTTTTTGGTAATAATCGATGATAATTGAAAAACATCACACTTGATCCAATTTTAAGCTCCTATTCTAAATATGCAACTTTGCTACAAGGAATAGCAGTTAAATGGAGAGTTAAATGGAGTTTGCTGTCAGGACCAGTTGTGGTATTGGCTACTAGCACAACGGCTCTGATCAGACTTGACCCGAACCTTTGCCGGTCACAGGAAATCTCATGTCACCTAATTCCTTGAATTATACCCAAATCAGCATTTGTAATTTGTAATATTCTTACAACCACCAGGTTGAGTTTTGTTCATAATGGCACAGAGTGTGCTCAAATAGCAAAGGTACAAGCAACAGCAAATTGTAAATTTGCAAGCAATTTGTTGACAAAATTTTTAAACAATATAATATCTGGTTTCAGCGACTATTTAGACTTCTTACAGATCAAACATAATATGGAGTTTGTCAAAAAGCAAATAAAGCATTTTCACATGCTTCTACAAAATATACTGTTTGGTTTTTTGTTTGATTTGATTCTTTACGTCCCATCAACAATCTTTCAGTTATAAAGGGACAGGTCTTCCTGGGTTGAAACCAGTACTAAGCTAGGATAAATGTGTCTTGCGCAAGGACACAGTGCAGTGACGCTGTTGAGGCTCGAGTCTGGGCCCCTTCATCTCGAGTCAAGCACTCTACCACTGAGCCACTGCATATACATATCTTTAACAAACATGCACTTTGTAAAAAAATTAACACATTATGCTACCAATGTTTATTTTAGGACACAAGGCTGTGACTCTCGGTGGGTGAAATTATTCTGGACTTCAAAACTATATGCAATGACATAATGACAATACATGCGTTACCTCAGACCTACATACAATGACTAGAAACATGTATACAATCTATACATAAACTCAACTATCGTATGGCAGTACTGTTATTCAGTAGATAACATCATGTTATACAAAGTAGATCTTGCACAAAAGATTATTGCATAGAGTTTAATATCAAGTTTGTGCAAATGTGAATAAAGCATTTTCACACATTTCCTTTACTTGGCATATGCAAAATATACTTATCTATAATGAACATACACTTTGCTGAGAAAAATTCTAATCCATGTGCTACCAATGGTTATCTTAGGACACAATGATGTGACGCTTGATGGGTGCAATTATCTACTTCAGAACTATATGCAAAGACACATTGACTATACATTATTTCAGACCTATATGAAATGACTAGAAACATTCATACAATCTATACATAAATTTAACTATCATATGACATTACTGTTATTCAGTGGATAACATCATGTCATACATAGTAGCTCTTACAGAAGTGATCATTTCATGAGAAATTTTAAAAAAAAAAATTATTGCTTTACTTCAAAGAGTGTTTAAGAGTGTTTAGAGTCAAAGAGACTCTATGATGGTTCCGACTTAAAGACTTATCTATTGATGAGATGATAGGGGCCTGATACTTTGGCTGTTTGTCGGACCCACTGGGGTTTACCTGTTGGATTTCTTTTGCTCCAGTATTCAGTTTTATTTACTGTTGAGTCCTTATCTTTGCTATATCTCCTTGTTATATCTTGATTTATATGTTTTAGGAGATGATGCATTGATAAGTTAGGGGTCTTTCATGCAAACCAAATATCTATGTGTCTTGATCTACATCTGAATTAAGGGTGAGGTTGGCGCCGTTAAACCGGTTTAAGCCCTCCAGTAAAATATTTTACTGGCCATTCCAAGGCGGTACTTCTTTTGTGGATCTTTTGTTTTTTGTTCTGTCTTGTGTTTGCTATGTCTTTGTGCGCATCTGTTTATATGTGCTTTGCGGTCACCTGCTGGGAAAGGACTGACCTCTTGGCTCTCGTTTGTGGTGTCTTACTGTGAGTTTGTCACTCTCCCATTGGTATCCTGGGTCAGGTGTGGTACTTGATTGTATTGATTCCTGATCTTTGCACCCTTACTTACTTTTATTCCAATTGTGTTTCTTGTCACCAAAGAGTTATTTAACTTCTGGCTATGACATTATTTTTTGACATGATTTGTTTGTTTGATTTGATTCTTTACGTCCCATCAACAATATTTCAGTTAAACAGGGACGGGTCTTCCTTGGTTGAACCAGCACTAGGCTAGGATAAATGCGTCTTGCTCAAGGACCACGACGCAGTGACGCCGGTGAATCTTGAACCCTCAGTCTCGAGTCAAGCACTCTACCACTGAGCCTCTGCGCTCCCTTTTTGACATGATATATTCCACTGAATAACAGTAACATCAAATGAAAAAATAATGTTATGGCCACAGGTTGCATAATTTTGATACAAAGAAGTTATGTTAATAACAATGTAAATTTTCTTTGAAATAAACCAGCTTTGGAGGTGTAAATTTCGCAATAGAGTTCATATGATGAGAGAATCTTCCATTTGTGCCCATTTCAAATCATTTTTTTTTAAATTAACCTAAGGCTGAGCCTGTCTAAACTGATTGACTTAAGCTTTAAGTATTTGGTCAACATTATTCAGTCTAGTCAGACTCCTCCCACAGAGGAAGGCAAAGAAAAGAATATACTTCCTGGCCCCCATCCCTCAACAAAGTTTGACAAGTAAATTTAATCCTGCCAACAATAAAGGAACCATCTCTCAGAAACCTTCAGCAGAAAATAAAATGCCCCACTCTACCACCTTGTTATGAAATGATAACTTGTGTAAGACCCTCTATAAAATACATAGAACAAATCAGAACGAATGGAATAAGAGACCCTATTTCTGCTTGTTAAAGTACCATCAGCACATCAAAGAACAAACATAAGAGTCCCTGTCAAGGCTAGTCACCAAGTCATTTTCTATTTCATCCTTGCTGGGAATCTATCTTAATATATTATCCCAAGGAATCCTAGTTAGTTGGATTTTATAATACGGTAAATCTTGTATTAGTTCGTACACTCGAATAGTTTGTTAAATGTCATGTATTAGTTCGTACACTAGTCATTTTTATATGCAATTCTATTAGTTCGTACACAACGTTTTTTTCTTCATTGGTGCTTGTTTTTAATCAGCGTGGCTGTCTACGATATGTTCCTGTTAACTTTCGCGTGCTTACACCAAACAGACCTTTTCGTCTGTCAATCTAACGACTTCGGTCGCTAACGTAAATCCAGCATTGACGTCGCATGTTAATAACATTAAAATTTGTTTTCTGAAAATCGAGCGAATGCTAATTTACACGCCCTATGTCGCCGATGCGTCGGAGATATATTCTGTACGGTCATTACAAAAAGTGTCCTTAGAATAATGGAAAGTTACATTTTACTTCTGTGTCATATATCTTTTATAATTGGACACCCAAGCCGCGTGCGACCCGGAAAGCATTTTTATACTTGTGCAGCTCGGACCCGACACGAAATCAACTTGCGCGGTGCCTCACATAAACTGGTACCAGAATATTTCGTAAATAGCCTGCTGGTACTTAAGACAAGGCCCAGGAGAGCATGTGCGTTTGCGCAATCTCATCAGGGTCCCGCTGCTCACTAACATAAAGTTTGAAGTGGATGAAGACTCAGAATGCTCAGACCAAATCAAATTCTAGATATCTACGTACGTTTTGTTTTATATAGTTGAATATCAATTTCGGTTTTCTGAGCGTAAATAACTCAATAAATGTACATGTAGTAATAACGGCTTTTCCTAGGTTCAAACAAATGGAACATTTTAACAAATTGTTTAGCCGATCGTGGCGTGTCTTGCTGTCCTCATGAAACTATACATACGGAAGGTCCTGAGAGTTCATGATTACCGAGATAGTGTACGCACAGACGCACAAACCGAGCATAATTTGATTGTATCATGATTCTAGGTCTTGATGAATGGCATTTCCATGAAATAAGCCAGTTCATGAGATTATGGTACCTATCGCATATGCGAGCAGCGAAGGCTCAAACGAGCCTGTGCATCTGCGGAAAATCGTCAGCGCCTTCAGGCTTAACTGCGAGCATAGAAGGAATGTAGATGAAGGTACGTTCATTAATTTAGGATAATAGCCCCACTAGGTGGCTGTGAATTTGAAAACAGGAAGAATTCGCTTTATTTTAACCACCACGCATCTATTGATGTATGTATCCCGACTTTCAATATATTAGTTTTCATGAACAGTCAGACCGTGTGTCTTTTTTGGAAGGAAAAGTCTTCCAATATGGATGGATTTTCCTTCCATTTAGTTTTTTTACAGAAAATTGGAAGGTCTTTATAACATCCATCTTAATGAAAACAGCAAAAGACCAGAATTTGCAAAAATCCTTACCACACGTCTGTAAATGTTTTACCCCGACTTTGTTGTATGAGACCAACAAAGTCGCAGATCAGCCAGGGTACCGCACATTCTTATCAGCGCCTTTGTTATGAATACAAAAATTAAACATTTTGTCGGGCCTGGTCTGGGTCAAACCTGTCTGCTAATAATATCAGCCGCAGACATGAAGATCAAATCCGCCGCTTTCATGCCACGTGCTGTTTTAAGAGTTGGGTAGCACGTGGTGCATTGGCGCATAACATAAAACATAATTGCTCAGCTGCATGCGCGGATCCAGAAAGGGGTCCAACTTTGACAACTTATTTTTAATTGATGATGGGAGAGAGGATCCAAACACCACTATATGCGGGTCATCATTGGCCCGCCAGCGAAACACCATTTAAATGGCGTTTCGCTGGCGTGCCGCTGATGGCCCAACATCGAATGCTGGCTTGGTAGCTTTGTGATTTTAAAAGGAACCGGACCAGTATGCTAAGAAACCCTATTTTTCAGGGGTGGGGTCTGTCCCCCTCTGGATCCGCCCATGAGCTATCTGGCATGAAAAGACAATTTCTGTAAACTCATCACTTTCGCTCATTGCGATCGCGTACACGTTCGCAAACATGTGATATAAATTGTTTTGGATCTCGGAAATTTACTTTACAAATTCAAACTATCAAATGGCGGGCGACAGCCAGAACTCCTTTTTTTTTAGATTTCCAGTGGGTGCATAAAAGGCCTCGATACACCGTCACAAAACCGAAAAATCGCACCGGAAATTCACTTTTTTCCTTAACGACGTGAAGAGCATTAGACGCTAGTAGGCAAAGATGAGCCTGTGCATCCAACACTGTTGACTTTACGGTAGTACCATGCGCGGATCCAGGAATTTTTGTCATGGGGGGGGGGGGGTAGGGGGCTCCAGGCTCAACTGACAGAGAAAAAAACACTCTGATAACGTTTTCTTAGGCATCAGCCTTTTACGATTTTACAGAGGGGTCCAATAATTTATTTTAAGGAAAACTATAATTTTTTAAGGTTCCAGAGGGGGTCTATCATTTTTCAGGGGAGGGGGGTCCAAATTTTTCCAGGGGGTGTGGGGTCCAAATCCTTATTTCAATTGAAACCTATAGAATTTTTGATTTTCCAGGTGGTCCGGGCCCCCATACCCCTCTGGATCCGCGCATGCGTATGATAGATCCACTTGCGATATCCAAATTTTCAAGTCAACAGTAAAGCCAATCCCGAAGGACAGGTTTTTTTTCATGCAATTGTTCATTTTCCATTCCCAGAGCATCTAGTGACACCTCAAAACATGATGAGGTATATGATTCTGCAATATGTTAGTGGAAAACAAATGTTGAGACCTCGGACCCTTGGTCCGAGTTGAGACACAGTGATTATCGCGACTTTTAGTCAACTATTGATGGTTTCAGTCTTTCATTATGTATATAAGACTAGGCCTTGATTTCTGGCATCAGTTTTAGAAAAACGGGCTGTCCAATGTTGTCAAATAACGTTCATGCTAGATACATTACAATAACATACCATGAATAAGCAGGGTGCTTAAGATCAAGCAACATACTCGCTGGAAGAATGTGTTTAATGGTAAAAAAATTACAGTTCAAACGTAAATAATCAGATCTTAGAACAAATCTACATGGATATGCTCGAGAAGCTCAAAATGGAAGCATGCAGTGTGCAAGAACACATACAATAATATGGCTAAACAACCGCCAGCTTTTTTGAAAAGCTAATACTTGTGTAAATCTTCTCGATGATGATATTGTTGCGCGAAACGAAACGAAAGTTAAGGTGTATTTATTTTATTATTATTATTCGTTTCTGTCTATCGACAGTGTCTTTTCATGCAATTGACTTAATTTCAAACGCCACTGCTATCATTCTGTCCATAAAAACTTATACCTATGGCACTATATTTTTAGAACTATTTTAGTGGCGGTCAGGTTCATAAAGGGCGGGAAAATATTAGCAATCCACAAGAAAACGTGTCTTCTTCACGTTTATGACAAAAGGACAGGGCTGCGTTTATTGTCCGTCTCGTAATGTTTAAAAGCAAAGAAAAGTATAATGATAAAAAACGATTGCAAGATATTGTGCTTTTAACTGCAATATCTGGCTGCATCATAGATATTGCAAGCGGTTCTTCGTCGTACAAGAGCAGGTTTTCTCATGCTAAGGCATTGTTTTTCTGACGCTCGTTTGAGGCATCCAATGGGGTTTACTGATTTGCGAATTTGTCCCAAATTTTTACCAATTAGCGTCTTCATAAAACTCATTTTTACCAGTAAGCACATTCAGCATTACAAAATAATTTTTTTATCACTGATTTCTCTTAAATTAAACTGATTAAAGCGTAATTTTAACAAACGAAACACTGATTTTTAAGGTACCCCGTTGAGACCCTCTCCGTTTGATGTACAAATAAACTTATAATTCTGTTTCAATCGTATGTAAGCTTTCAATAATCAAGTTTTCAAGCACAACAACGTTTTTCTGACCGTTGGGTTTACATTTCAGAGCTGAAAACCGCAACAAACTAATAAAATACCAATATTGTTTTTGTCTAGCAGCAGGACAAGGGTTGTTTGCATTAAGGACATTTGGTTCCCAGCGACTTACACAGGCTGTAACGGTATAGGTAGCGGACTGGGTAGCAATGTTGAACGGGGGTTCGATGATATGGGGATTTTGTGTGTATTTTGTGTATATGATACCATTGGAAACAGATGTTTTGAGAAAACATCGTTTCCAAAAATCAGACTATATTCTCAGGACAAAAAATATTGGCGGGATATGCAGGCCTTTAGTTAAGAGAGCGTAACAAAAAATTATTTTTATTTTATACTTAGTAGTGAAATCAATGCATATCAAAAACAAATAAAAGTGATATCAATCACTAGTGAAATGATATGATATCAATCACTAGTGACTGATATCAGCCTATATTTTCACTGTAGCGTTTTTTGGATCACCTCTGACTTTTTCATTCACTTAATGCAGCTCTCTTCGAAAGTTCAAACGCCTATAACTTTCTTATTTGTGAACAAAAACATAAAGTGTGGGTAGGCATTTTCTTAGTTAGAACATGGGGAACATTTTGGTACCAACATAATTCAGATTTGCTGAAATTTTTCGATTTTGCATTTAAATACCTCCCGCTTCATTGAGTGAGGCAATGCATGTAACCTATGCTACGCAACGTCATCAACAGATTATGACGTCGCTTATGACGTCACTTCTCTCGCACTTTGACGCTGAATAAATTTCTTTTTATCTGTAAGTCCTGATGACTATAGATCATGTAGATTGATCCAGGTATTCTGCCACAAGTACTCCTTTGTCTCCTTTTACATTATTGTGATTCGGCTTGAAGCATGGTTAACAAATTGATTAATTGTAAATCTTCTAAAAAGTATAAAATAAAAAGAAAATTTACTTTTTTTTAGTAAATACCAAATATATTTCATCTCGTGAGTTGAAAACATCGAAATTTTCATTTGTGCTGCGCCCTCATGAAAATTCTAATGTTTTCAACACACTCGATGAAATATATTTGGTATTCACCTCAAAAAAGTAAATATCCTCTATTTATTATTTCTCAACCAAAACATATGTTGTGGGTACTCAAAAGAACCGTCTCAATGAGACGGTTCTTTTGAGCATCCAAAACATATGTTAAAACTGATGGGTAAGAAAATATTTACAATTTTACGCTGAAAATTTTTGTTTTAACTAAACCTGTGGATACGTGTTAAGTCACACTTTCTCATAAAACAAACAACATCTTCATTATTTGTTCTGATAAAAATCTCTTTATTGTACTTTTATGTCTAATACAAATGCAGTTCAATTTTCCAATCAAAATCAATGATATTTATGATAAGGCCAGAATTTTATTAGTAGTTGAATTACCGGAATTCTTTTTTCAGATTTAGGGTCGGGGGGACGAAAAAAAAGTAAATAAAAAAGCTCTGAAAATAACCAGTTAACTGGTCATTTTCAGAGCTTTTTTTTTCATTTTCAGAGCTTTTTTTTCATTTTCAGAGCTTTTTTTTGTTTTTTCATTTTCAGAGCTTTTTTTTTTTTTTTTTTTAAATCTCCAGAAAAAAACAGTAAAACTAGTAAGGTAAACCAACAGGCTGTATTAAATCTTTAAATATTTCATCATTTTCCTAAAAATCTGGACAGGACAATAACTTTTAACAGTGTCACTCTCAAAAATACAGACAGAACCTCAAAAATATTTTATTTTTTCCAATAAAACAAATAATATTGAGAGTCGGCGGATAAAATATGAAAATAATTTTAGAAATTAAATTTTTTTTTTTTCTACTTTACGGAAAAATACAGTAGGAGGGTTCGTAAATCAACTAATAAAAAAATTCTGGCCTAATAAAATCAATCTATTTTGTTTGCAGTGATGTAGGTGGAAAAATGTCATTTGGCTGTTATTTGGATAAACAGTTATGAGCCAAAGGGTTGGTCCCGCTAAGCCCCCAAAAGGACCAGTCAGAGCTGACAGTTTAACCAGTATTCACTACCATGATGAGGCTGTGGAGGTGGAGGGGGTCGGGAGCACACCACTGGTAAGTACACATAGATCCAGATAAGGAAATTTTATGAGCGTCAAATTGTAATTATTTTCTTACCCATCAATTTAAACATGTCTCATTGATACGGTTTTTTTGAGTACCCACAGCATTCTTTGGATGAGAAATAAAGAAAATTGTTTTACACTACACACTCTTTTGGAGGCCTGAGTACATAGAAATTAACTCTTTGCATGGTGGGTAATTTTTCATGATTTTGTTGTCGACTGCTGATTTTTTTCAAAATTAACTTTTTCAAAAAATTCTTTCAGGAACATGATCAGGGTTTCAAACAGTTTGGATCGAGATCAGGACTGACTAAATGTCAGTTCTGATCTGGGTTCAAACTGTTCGCAAAGGTTATCAGCAGACAGCAAAAGTTACCAAAAGTTGCCGCTAGCAAGGATAGAACTAAGTGCGATAGAAGCAAAGGTCTTGACATAAAACCTCTTTTGATTTTGACAGAAAAAGCACATTTTTTGTTGAAAATATTTATTGAGAAGCTCATACATGTTAATGCAGATTTGCTAATGCAGATACGCAAACATTATACACAGGTTTAGATAAACAAAAATTTTCAGAGTAAAATTGTAAATATTTTCTACCCATAATTTTTAGCATATGTTTTGGGTGCTCAAAAGAACTGTCTCATTGAGACAGTTCTTTTGAGCACCCACCAGATATATTTTGGTTGAGAAATAACTCTATAATCAGGACTTTAGTTTAGAGTGTGTAACATAAAAATAATTTTTCTTATTTCTCAACCAAAACTGCTGTTGTTGTGGGTACTCAAAAGAAACGCCTCAATGACACTGTTCTTTTGAGCAAATATGTTGTGGGTACTCAAAAGAAACATCTCAACTAAGTACATGTATAATTTTTTCATAATAGGTAAGCAAAAAAAGTATAAAATTGTGGTTACGTATTTTCTTATCCTTGTGTCTATTATATATTGAAACAGTTTTTATCTGATGGATTAGAAAGTATTTGCAATTTTAGGCTCAAATATTTTGTTTATCTAAACCTACGTATTCTAATAAAAATGTGGCATTCTGAATATTGGTTTTCTTTATACATGTATACATCTATTTTCGATAATATTTTCCTAATATATGATAATGTTCCTTTTTGCTCGAGTCTGCTCAAATATGTCTTAACCTTACCCCTAACGGATCATTTGAGGTTATATACCATTTTTAAGTGCTTCCATAAACATTTTATCAACAGTCAAAGAACAAAATAAAAAAGGATATATAATGTTTATATATCAGATGGCCTATAACCTTACATTTTATACCTTGAGTTGAAAGAGAAAAAGGGATCTCATTGGTCTATTTTGCCATAATCCACTGATTCAACCCTTTGCATGCTGGGCAATTTGCATGCTATTTTGTCTTCTATTTTTTTCTCAAATTAGAAATTATATCACTACTTTAGCCTTCTGTTGTTCGGCACGAAATGGGCAATTTAATTATGGGGACCGTTTATGTAACAATATTATCTCTACATATTAATGAGCATCACATCATCATCATCAGGCTCCTTTCCAGGTAGCTGGCTAGCTGCGCACTTGGCGGATCTCACACTGGATCTCCACACATCCCTATCACAAGGACCAACCTTATTGAGATTCCACTCATGACGGTCTCTCTCTGTAAGTGTCTTCCAAGTCATCTTGGGCCGCGCTGGCCCATGCTTTCCTTCTATCTGCACAACTCTCATAATTAGATTAACCCTTTCTTCCATAGGCTATTTTAGATCATGGCATCATTTTCTATTTTTAGACAACATTAAAAAAATTCAAGAAAAAATTAAGGAAGTTTTAAATACTTTTGAAAATATTATGAAAAATGAAGCTCAAAAAGAGCAAATGCTCCATTTTCCATAATATTTTCAAATACATGATATTTTGGTTTAAACATATGGCCATTTCCTAAAACAAGTTGATTTTACAATATTT
This sequence comes from Loripinus fragilis, assembly GCA_964019695.1. Classification (NCBI taxonomy): domain Eukaryota; kingdom Metazoa; phylum Mollusca; class Bivalvia; order Lucinida; family Lucinidae; genus Loripinus; species Loripinus fragilis. The sequence goes on along the minus strand of CAXHUL010000020.1, from coordinate 314,173 downwards.
GAGAATGGCATGTGTAGTCTAAACACATTTGATAGACAGACAGACAGACAGACAGACAGACAGACAGACAGACAGACAGACAGACAGACAGACAGACAGAAAGACAGATAGATAGATAGATAGATAGATAGATAGATAGATAGATAGATAGATAGATAGATAGATAGATAGATAGATAGATAGATAGATAGATAGATATTTTAAAGGCGTCAAAAGGCATTATTATGGAGTAAAAGGTTAAGTCATAAGGTAACATGTAATCATTGAATTAAAAATTATTACAATATATAAGTATGTACTGTGATAAGCCCCCTTTTCCCATTTCAAAGTTCAAATTTTGTATTGTAAGGATTGTATCATAACTGGTTCACAATGGGGGCATTGTGTTCCATTAGCATAAACAAGAAGATTTGTGGGGGTGTATGTCACAAATACCATTTAAACTTTCTACTTCTATTGTCTGGTTTTAATTGTAGTCCCATAACCTATAGCTGGACAATTAGGTGGTTTCTTTGAAAAAATATACATGCAGAAGTCAGTTTGTTTGTTTAATTTGATTCTTTACGTTCCAGTCAGCAATTTTTCAGTTATGTTGGGACGGGTCTTCCTGGGTTGAACCAGTACTAAGCAAGGATACATGTAAATGTGTCTTGCTCAAGGGCACAACACAGTGACGCCGTGCTGCCCCTCGGACTCCAGTCAAGCACTCTACCACTGAGCCACTGTGCTCCCTGTAGCAGTGACAGGCTGGGCTTTATCTACTACTGTCATCTTCTGATAACCATTGCAAACAGTTTTGACCCTGATCAGGCTCGACAACACATTCACCAAGTTGTTTGACACTCTGATGGTACAGTCAAACCTGTCTTAAGCAAGCGGCCAAGGGATAATCCAAAATCGCTTGCTTAAGACAGGTGGCTGCTTAATAGAGGTTCAGGTAAGATGGCCATATGATTGAGGATATTCCCATATGAGTTGAAATTATGAAGAATTAGGTCTACACCACCAGTGTAGGGTTCAGTTATTGCATCATAGAAATAAAAAAAGATAAATAAAAAACAAATATCAAAATATGTAAATTTAAAACAAAAGCAATTCCATAAGTTTTTTTTTTTTAAAGTTAAGAGTTAGCCCTTGGACTTAGAGGCTTCTTGTCACTGGTATACCCATTTTTTCTAAAGCTGAACCTTGATGTTTGATAAGCAAAGGCATGTTAAATGGACATCGTGCTACTGAACATGAAGAGAAAGGTGTTTGATTTGTAGATTTATTCAGGTGTATGAGACTTGGAAAAAATGATTCTGTTACTCAAGTAAATTTTTTTCTCAAAAGCTATTGCTTATTTTCTTCCCCCCAGCAAACATTGCATCGTTGTGTAGTAAGTATGCCTCCAGCAAAGAGTATTACTACTTGCATTTAGTTTTTCACACATTTACCGTTAAACATCTGCCACGGTATGGATGAATGAACTTTGGCAGCGGTAAACGCTTTGATGTTGACAATTTATCGGTTGACTGGCTTTGCACTGGTACCCGCATACACAAAAACTACAAGTCATGTTCGTTTAGCGTATTCAGGTTTTAGGTTACGGACGGCGCTATTTTTTAATCCACATGTGCAGGTTTCTTGAAGCATGTCGTAGTGTTCGATTAGCATAACACTTGAACTTTGAAAATTTCTGTTCCATTGTGTCTCGAGTGGCACACAAACACCCCAACTCTTGCGTCCCTTAGCCTCAACATAGGGTGGCGGCCGTTATATAATTTCTTATAGGAGACACCACTGCTTGGGAGTTTAATTGCTCCAAGCATTTGACCGGTGCAAAAATAGTTTATCGATAAAATTTAATCAAACGGCCGCATCGAACCATGGAAAGTGGCCGTTTATGGATACAATTTCAGCGTTTTGGGGCAAATTTCGCCGACCGCTGGCCGCGTTGGACAGGTGCACGCTTAATAGAGGTGCATTTGCATTCAAAATCGTTGGGGGGACCCTGAAGTGGTCGCTTAAGGGAGGGTCACGCTTAATAGAGGTGACCGCAACAGCAGGTTTGACTGTATTCCTTAAAAAAAATTCGTTAATATTGTTTGGTTCCCCTATACTGTATAATTGCACATTGAAAACTTTAGTCGTTTGTTAAAACATGAACGTTGGTGGATTCATAGTGTGGATGAAAAACAATGTGGATCCTGATCAGCTGGCTTCTTCAGAAGCCAGCTGATCAGGATCCAAACTGTTATTCAGAAGAGAATATTTAATTTTGTAAAAGTCCAAATTTGAATTGCTCAGTCTCTGCACTATCAGGGTGAATATGGTATGCTTTTGTCAAAGAAGTACCTAAAGGTTATTTATTGATGCAATTACATCATTTGTAACATTGATTTTCAAGATTGGCAAGATAATGAGAATGTTAAAGGATGTCTGTATTGGAAAGCACTTTAATGTTAACTAATTGTGCTGGAGTCTGAAACCAATTATTTCAATAACATTTTTCATGATGGGACTACTGTATGAAGAAGCCAATTGAAGCTATTCATCAGACTAAAAAGTGCATACATGTATTCTCTTTAAGCTCTTTGCGTGCTTGACATGGTCATTTTTCATGCCTTTGTTTTCATCTGCTGACTTTTTTCAAAATTTATTTTTAATTATGGGTTCCAGAATCTAGAGGCCTGTGTTTTCATAGCAGCAAAAGAGTCAACATCTTCAGCTGCTTTTGTAGCTTGTATAGTGCGACCAGCTAATAGAGACTGGGCGTGTCAGACAGAGCGCTGTCATACACTGTCAAATGAGACTAGTCTACAGTAAATCGGGTGTAATAGCCTATGAACGCTTTACTCGTGCAACCAACTGAAGCGCAGACGACAAGGGTGACCAACTTTATACGTTAGCATGCCTGGTAGACGTTTATATTTAGTATGCTGCTGGGGACCAGCTGCATTTCATTTTCCGGGATGGATATGTTGCAAAAGTTTTCGGGGAGGGTAGGTTTGCACTTTCTTCAAATTTTGTCTGTATGGCAAAACTGGTTTGATTTTTTAAGCCTGATACAATAATAATAAATCACCAATTAGAACTCAGCGGGACAAGGGTTAAGTATCTGGATCATGAGAAAAGGGCATACAAACACGCGATTTCGTCTTACCGCATATCCGAAAAAGCCTCTAATAGTCGCTCATTCTGGCGTGTCTAGAGCGACTAGATGTCTAAAAGTTGTATTAGGAGTCTTCTTCAACTTGCATGTTCTGTTTATGCGAGATGCGAAAGCCCTGGCGAGGTCATGCGTACATGCAGGCTCGTCGGAGCCTCCGCCACACGCCGATGTAATAAGAACCATCATTTCGTGTGCTGACCAATTTATAGTATTAATTTTTCATTGCGGACCATTTCTTTTATATTCTTTTTCAGTATTTAATTTGAATAGTTAACATTTTGAAACATTGTCAGAGCGCATATATCTAGACTACAGTAGTCAGTCACCTTGTTATCCAAATTAATTCGAGATGCCCTTTTCTCACAATGGGCTCAGAACTACCACAGGTATACAGGTATTTTCACAGGTGAATAAATACACTTTGTCTTACCGATTTTTATATGGAAATATCCAAGGGTGTGTCTTTGCTTAGAACCGCCCAGTCTCTCTTAACTGGACGGACTATATCTCTGATTTGATTGGTTGTTTGAATTTACCTGTAATATGATTGACAGGTCTTATCAGCTCAGTGACATTGCTGATTATACCCGCTTTTTTGTTAGAAAAATAAGGTATATTAATTTCGTACCAAAGTCGGTCCGTGCGTCTGTCCGTCTGTCTGTCTGTCCGTCCTTCCGTCACGTTTCTTGTAATTGTATCTTCTCCTAAACCAATTGACGTAGCAACTTCAAACTTTGTAGATGCATAGATCACATGATGTAGAGGGTACTGGGTGACATTTTAGGTGACCTTGACCCCAAGGTCAAGGTCAAAGGTCAAATAATGTGTTTTCTTGTAAATGCATCTCCTCTTAAGCTTTTGGAAGTAGCAACTTCAAATTTTGCCTGTGCATAGGTCACATGATGTCGAGGGTACTGGGTGACGTTTTGTGTGACCTTGACCCCAAGGTCATAGGTCAAATAATGTATTTTCTTGTAAACGCATATCCTCATAAAATTTTGGAAGTAGCAGTTTCAAATTTTGCCTGTGCATAGGTCACATGATGTTAAGGGTATTAAGCAACACTTCATGTGACCTTGACCTTGGGGTCAAGGTCAAATAATGTATTTTCTTGTAAATGCATCTTCTGAACCATTGGACATAGCAACTTGAAAGTTCGCAGGTGCATAAGTCACATGATATGTATGGTACTGGGCAACATTTTTTGTGACCTTGACCTCAAGGTCAAGGCCATATAATGTACTTTCTTGTAAATCCATCTTCTCCTAAACTGTTGGATGTAGCAACTTCAAATTTTGCATGGGAATAGGTCATATGATTTGGAGGGTACTGGACAACATTTTGTGTGACCTTAACCACTAGGTCAAGGTCATATAATGTATTTTCTTGTAAATGCATAGCCTCCTTAACGATAGGACATAGCAACTTCAAACTTCACAGGTACATAGGTCACAATATGTAGAAGGTACTGAGCTATATTTTATGTGACCTTGACCCCAAGGTAAAGGTTGTAGGTAAAAAAGCGGGTATTTGCGATGGTGTACCATCGACTGCTACTCTAGTTATCTATAAGATCAGGTTATATAGTTGTCTAATCTTATCTGACGGTAGCTAAGCTCCACCAACTTACTGTCATGTATAGATAGACACCCTCTGGGGTGATCATGAATCCTGCCTGCGAGCGACAACTTTTGTTGTCTGCTGTTTATTTTTCCAAACAGCTTGGACCCAGATCAGGACCGACAGATCTGGATCAAAACCGTTTGACACCCTGATAATGTTTCTGAAAGATTTTTTTAAAAAGTTGATTTTGAAAAATATAAGAAGATGACAAAAGCATTAAAATTACCCAGCATGCAAAGTGTTATAAATAGTTTTCTGCTGCAGTTGTGATTTGCTATTTTATTTGATGATTAAATTGTCATTTCTAAGAACTCTGTACTTGTAGCATGATTTGTGAAGCAAAGTGCAAGATTATTCAATGTGAATCAATGAATGTTCAAAGACCATTAAGGTATATAAGCAATATAACAAATGGTTATGATGCAAAACATGGAAATTCCATCTGAATAAGACGTTAACTCTTTGCCTACTGGGTAATTTTGCATGCTTTTTTGTTGTCTGCTCTGATTATTAATGGCAATCAAAAACTCTGTTTCTAACTATTTTTATTCTATGTTCTTCCAATAGTATTAACACATTTGATTGCCGCCTGTCTTTCGTGTTTCCTGACTACCTGGGACCTACATTTGTATGTCGTCTGATGCTGATAACCATTCGTTGATTTTGAAAATAATCAGCATCATGGCCCTATCAGTGTGCTACAAGTGCTGTAGGTTATAGGCTTGGTCAATGGCCAAGTATCACATGCATGAAGCATGGCTCTATGCATGCAAAAGCCACAGCCACAGGATGTGAGAACTAGCAGTAGCTCCCTGAACTGCTTCCACGCAGTTTTCACATGAGTGGTGACTACCAGTTGACAGCCTCCATCAGCAGATAGCAGACCTCAGGTCTGACCTGAACCTCACTTAGCGGTTCGTCATCAATAGGGCAGGCAGTTCCTCTGCACCATGCAGACCTTTTTTAAATTAAGATTATGGAGTTTGCTGCATTTCTTATGCACCCAAAGTTTGCAGCCATTGCCAGAGATGCTGTTGTTGCCTACTTCTGTACAACAGGCAGTGTGTTGGAATTAAGAAAATTCTCATACTACTATGGGCCTGTCTTTGGGGTTTCCGACAAAGCTAGACTCAAACCAGTCTCCCCAGCTACAGAGATTAGCTAGAAAATTTAAATTTCACCTGTAGCAAGTTTAGATAAGATACTTTCCAAAAAGCGAATAACAAAGGCGCTGATCAGTCTGCACAGATGCGCAGGCTGATCTGCGCCTTTGCTGTTCGCAAACTCACGAAGACATGACCTGGTTTTCTCACGTCAAGGCCCAGTAAACTCATGAAATCTTTGATCAGTCTAAGGTCATATTCAGACTCAATTCATCAAGGTGACACAGGTGGGTGATCCTTGATCTTTGGATCTTTAGCTGAACTTTTTGGTCTATCAAATCAAGCATAACCATCTTCAATGGTTACATCCACCTCTTGTGCAATCAAGTGTAACAATCAAAATGAAAATGGGTAAACATTAATTTTAGTGATGTGTTGGATTTGTGGTTTCATTTTCGTTTTTAAAGATATTTGTCGTATTTTCATACATTCAGTTTATTTTGAGTTCGCCTCTTGTGCAACCAAGTGTAACAATCAAAATGAAAATGGGTAAACATAAATTTTAGTGACGTGTTGGATTTGTGGTTTCATTTTCGGTTTGACAGATATCTGTTGTATTTTCATACCTTCAGTTAATTTAGTTTGAGTTAACTTTTGACTGATTGGATTGATATTGGTTTGAATTTCTAGTATTTGGTCAATTGTAATTTTGACCTAACTGTCATTTCCCTTATTTTACCAATAAATTTTTGTCCTGAAACTGTTGGCTGCTACATATATGGGCCTCGAGGCTAGAAAACCTGTCTTCGGGAGTTTGCGAACAACAAAGGCGCAGACCAGCCTGCCCATTCGGGCAGTCTGATCAGCGCCTTTGTTATTCGCTTATAGGAAAGTATCCTATCAAGACTTGCTATGAGCTCATTTTCACATTTCTAACTAGTCTCTGTAGCTGAGCACGCTGGTTTGAATCTCACTTTGTTGGAAACGCCGAAGACAGGTTTTCTCGCAACGAGGCCCATAATTACTTAGTTTTGATCATGGAAGTAAACACTATGAACTCTGATCATTCTGATTGGGGTACATATTGTTTGCTTATTTTCTTCCAAAGTGTTTAAACAGACAAGAGGGAAGTTGACAATTGTCATGAATGGCCGGAAAAGGGTTGTAATAATTCAGATTTAAGGAGGGGGATCGGGGTGTGCATTTCAGAGATTTAATGCATATTTTCAACAAAGCTCAATAATACAGAGCTTCAAAAAACTCCCAAAGTCTGAAATGTGCCTCATCGTAACGAAACCTGTCTTCTTGGGGTTTCTGACAAAACTAGACTCAAACCAGTCGTCTCAGCTACAGAGACTAGCTTGAAAATTGAAATTTCACTCGTATCAAGTCTAGATATGATACATGTACCTTCCAATAAGCAAATAACAAAAGTGCTGATCAGACTGCGCATTTGCGCAGGCTGGTCTGTGCAAATGCGCAGGCTAGTCTGCGCCTTTGTTATTGCAAACTCCCAAAGACAGGTTTTCGTGCCTCAAGGCCTAAAGTATTAGTAACTACATGTTTGCATACCCTATCTGATCATTGTCATTCAATATTCCATCGAAAGGTTGGTTTCAAAAGCTTACTAAATCTCAAATTCCATGTTTAACTCTTTGCTTATTAGTGGCATCTGCTGATAACCTTTACAAACAGTCAGGAGCCATATCATACAAGACTGATCTGGATCCAAACTGTTTGACACTCGACAGATGGTATTCCTGAAAGAATTAGTAAAAGTTGATTTTGAAAAAAATCAGCAGACAACAACTAAAATACGAAAAATTACCCAGTAGGCAAAGCGTAAAGGTAAAAGTTCATGTTTCAAATACAAGTGAAGAACTCGAAGATAATCACTAATTTTTCTAGCTTCCATCTTGAGAGATGCCAGCTTACAGAAGAAAGAACATTCAGTGCAATGAAGATAAAAACATTGTTATGAATAGTGCGGAAACAAGTTTCAGCTTTATTAAAGCTAATCATTTGACTTTAGACGATGAATGTGTCTCAACTCATGATGATTTAAAAATAAAGGATACTACTTTTGATGGACTTAAAGCGAATGATATCTCTAAGAGTATTTATGTTGATAAAGGAACTGGAGACGATAAAGGATTTGAGACTGAAGCTGAAAAATCAGATGGTGTAAGTATCTCAGCATGATAACAAGTAGCTCAATTTGAGACCAAAGTATCTATCTCAGAATGACACCAGATATCTCAGTATGATACATCTCAGCAGGATACCAAGTATCTCAGCAGGATACCAAATATCGTATATCAGCAGGATACCAAGTATCTCAGCATGATACCAATTATCTCAGCATGATTAGCATGGTACCAAGTATCTCAGCATGATAGATGTATTTCAGCAGGATACCAAGTATATCAGCATGATACCAAGTATCACAGCATGATACAAAGTACCCCAGTATTTTACCATGTATCCCAGCATGATACCAAATATCGCAGCAATATGCCAGTATTCTCAATAGGATACCATGTAACTCAGCATATAACCGTTTACTTGTATCTCAACATGGTATCAAGTATCTCAGCATGTTACCATGTATCTCAGCATGTTACCAAGTATCTCAGCATTATGCAAAGTATCTCAGCATGATACAAAGTATCTCAGCATGATAACAAGTATCTCAGCATGATACAAATTATCTCAACATGTTACCACGTATCTCAGCTTTATACAAAGTATCTCAACAGGAAACCAAGTATCTCAGCATAATACAAAGTATCTCAGCAGGATACCAAGTATCTGAGCATGATACGAAGTATCTCAGCATGATACCAAGTATCTGAGCATGATACGAAGTATCTCAGCATGATACCAAGTATCTCAGTATGCTACCAAGTATTTCAGCAGGATACCAAGTATCTCAGCATGATACAAAGTATCTCAGCAGGATACAAAGTATCTCGGCATTATCCCAAGTATCTCAGAATGATACCATGTATCTCAGCATGATACCATGTATTTCAGCATGATAACAAGTATCTCAGCATGATATCAAGTATCTCAGCATGATACAGTGTATCTCAGCATACACTCGTATGCCAGTTGACTTCTAATTCTTTGCCTCCTAGTATGCTCTGCTGATGACCTTTGCAATCAGTTTGAACCCAGATTAGGCCCGACAAAACATCAGCCCTGATCTGGATCTAATCTGTTTGACACTCAGATGGTATTCCTGAAAGAATTTTTCGAAAAAGTTGATATTGAAAAAAAATCTGCAGACGACCAAAAACATGGACAATTTACCAGGGGGCAAAAGGTGAATCAAATGACTGTGTTCATTCTGGCCAACCTACCGTAATAACTTATACTGATATCTTTTACTCTTTTCCTTGTCGCAGACATGTTAATATAAAATAGCACTGTGTTTGAAATAAAAGTGTTTTTATGCATTAAATTGGTGTTTAAGTTGTCAACATCACTTACTCAGCTATCCAGTTTGTTTGTTTGTTTGATTTGATACTTTACGTCCCATCAACAATCTTTCAGTTAAAAATTTCTTCCTGGGTTGAACCAGTACTTAGCTAGGATAAATGTGTCTTGCTTAAGGACCATAACGCAGTGACGCCAGTATGGCTTGCATCCCCTGCCCCTTGGTCTCGAGTCAAGCACTCTACCACTGAGCCACTGTGCTCCCACAGCTATCCAGTAATGTTAGAGAATGGCTGATTAGAATCTTCATCACATGGGTGAAAGTTTTCAGAGTTATTCCTGAATTCAGGATTTAGAGGCTGACTTTCCACAGAAAGTCAGCCTCAAAATGCTGAATTATATAGACAGATTTTAATAGCTTCTCTGATTTATTTTCAGTTCCTCTTTGGACAATTGACTGTTTAAACCTGAAATTATTAACTCCTTGTAGGCATACAGCAAGTTTTGAGATTTGAATTTCGAAAGTTCAGGAATTTTTAACTTTCACCCATGTCACCAGCTGCCATACTTTGTGTGTGTAAGCAAAGGCAAGAGGCATGACTGCATGGAAATGTAGGCTTGCCTGAGCTTTTAGTCATCCCTGATCTCTTTTATGATTAGTACTAAAATTGAATGATTTCGATGTCTTGGGGAAATACATTTCTTCGATAGTCTTAACAACCAAATGTGGGCGTAGAAGTAGAAATCTAGTATTGTATGTTTTCTAGGAGTTGGATGAAGGGAAACCATATCAAAAGGTGATAATGTAAGCTGTTTACTCACAATACCAAGATAATTTTAAAATTTAACCCTCTAGTGCCCAGTGTATCATATATATATGCTACATGTCTATTTTGGTGCCGTGACCAGGATATTGACTTGTTAGTTAAGTTAAACTGCTAGAAAACCAGTTAAGATATCAGGCAATAAGAATAAATCATCACTGTTGAGGTGATTTTTTCTGAAATAGGTTTTATCAGCCACCAAATTTCAAAAATGAAAATGTACAATATATGATACATTGGGCAATAAAAATAAAAATTGAGATATTTACTTTAATTTTTTGGCTATCTCTGATATATATAAGCCAATAAATTATCTTTCATACACTTAGTTTTCATCCAAAAGGTGGCCCCAAATTATTATTGATACTTGAATTAGTCACACTAAAAAGAATTGTTGTAAAAATTTAATGCCCAATGTATCACATATCCTACATGTCACTCTCAGCAATCTATGTCCTCAACATAATTCAGACCCTGATTTCTATTTGACGAATTTTCTATTTGCTGAATCCCCAAGCTAGTAACTGGGTGGAATATAAATGTTTTCTGATAGTGCATTCAATGTTTGGGCACTAAAGGGATAAAGTTCTTTGTGAAAGCCAGTACTTCTATGTTTTCCATAGATCAAGTGGGGAAAAAAACACATCAAGAGAAGAGAATGTAAGCTGTTCTCTCACAATACCAGAATAGTTTTAAAACTAAATGTTAGTGTAAACTAAGGTTTTTGTGAAAGCCGGTACTTGTATATTTTCCAGGAGCTGGATGAAGAGACCAAGTGGATAAGAAACCACATCAAGAGACGAGAATGTAAGCTGTTCGCTCATAATACCAAGAAAGGTGCCTTACCCTCTCCGTAAGTACATTTTCTTGAATCTATTGTACGTTCAATCCTTGCAGTGTCTTGATTTAGCAATGTGAGTGTTGCAAATGTTACGTGGTTTTTAAGGGCTTAAACATCCAAGTGATGTCTCAAATGATCTTTAACTCTTTGCTTGCTAGTGGCCAATTTTTTATTCTGCTAATAACCTTTGCAAACAGTTTGGACCCAGATCAGGCCCGACATTATGTCGGGCCTGATCTGGATCCAAACTGTTTGACACACAGATGGTATTCCTATAAGAATTTTTCGAAAAAGTTGATTTGAAAAAAAATCAGAAAACAACAAAAACATAAATTTTACCAATATACAAAGAGTTAAAGAGACCAGCTAAGGCTTGATATTACAAGTGAATCGTCTGCTGATTGAATGATAAGCTATATTTACACCAATAATAACGATGTCACTCACAGAATTTGTTGTCTGCTGCAATCAAAATTGGCCCTTTATTTGACACCATCATGCACATTTGTAATGCATGTATAGCTTTCTTTTTTGACACTTTTTTTATGATAAAAAATAGCAATACATATCCCAATATAGTGGTGCACATGCATGATTGGAAGCATCTCATTAAAGCTGCATAGTCTGTAACTTTTGATCTTTTCATTTTAGAAATAATGTTTCTGTTTTACAAGAACACAGTAAAAATACTAAAATTCAGGTATACATTTTACCTTTTTCGTAATAATTAACAAATTATTAGTGCCAAAACAACAGCATTTATGTTAAAAAATACCTGTCCAGAATTATTGAAGGGACGCAAATAATTACAAACAAGAGAAAAAGCACCTGTTTTTATAAGATAAATCACTTTTCCATGCATTTTTCAGCTGTAGAAATTAGATTTATTGTGACAACATAACTTAATTCTGCTTTTACAAATGATTTAAAAATAAAATATTTTTTCGATAAATGTTCTTAGTTACAGACTATGCAGTTTTAATGTTTAGGTTTTTAAAGAAAAATAGAGCACTCTTGGGCTTTGAAACTCATTGGAACTCCTTTTAGACAAAAGAACATTAAACATACCCATATATACAGTAGAACTTCAATGGCTTGAACAGGCTTTGGACCATGAAAATTAGTTCTAGCCAAAGGTTGTTCCACCCATCAAGGATGGATTATGCCTAAAATGACATGTAGGGACCATGATGATAGTTCTAGCCAACCCTGGTGAATGAGCCATCAGAGTTAAATGAGCCATTGAAGTTCTACTGTATATGATATGATGTTAATCTTTTGACTTTAAATAATGCCAACCACATAAATTGACACTGGACTGGTAGGTATAGAATGATGTTGTTAATGGTCAAGATAATAATAGTCAGTTTCTTTATGTATTTTGCTAGGTTTGCTGTCCCATCACCAACACAGGATGTGAACTTTACCTTCAATGGTCAACTTTACGCTTGGTGAGGAACCAGCGGACACTGTGTCTCTTGAGTTCCTTATTTAATCAGCTGTGTGTTGTGTCTGAACCCCAGAATTCAGAACAACTTTATAATACTTCAAAACTTCTTGGGAATGCGCTAACTTCTTTTTTTTTCCTCAGTTCTGAAACCCTGCACTGCATATCTCATTGATCAGCGGCATTATAAGAAAACCTGTTTATACCTTGATATAGATCAGTCTGCACAGACTGATCTACTCTTTGGTGTTTTACTGGTTTGAAACCCCATGGGGGGATACTCTGATATTTTCATACATACGTAGCCTCAGGCCATTTTTTTGGTTCAACATTTTGAATTTCAATGTTTTTGGGAGGTTTCAGAAAAATGAATATTTTTGGGGGTATGAAGATTTTATGGATATTTTTGGGGTCATCGCAAAAGGGTTCAATTCTATGCAATTTAGGATTTATTCTTAAGGTCAAGGTACAGAATGTGGGATATTTTTGGGGTTACTAAAATTTCAAATATTTTTTGGGGGTGCTTGAAATTCCTGATATTTCTCTTTGGGTGAACGGTAGATGCCCCCATGCCGGGCCCGAGCCTATGTATGAAGAAAAAATGAGAGTAACCCCCCCCCCCTATCCCCTGGGTTTGAAACTTGCTTAACTCTTTGCATACTGGGTAATTTTTGCATGTTTTTTTGTTGTTATCTGAACTTTTTCAAAAACTTCTACAGGGATACATAGAGGGTCTTACATGGGTGATCATGTTTTATTGAATTTATTAAATGAGTTGGGGAAAAGTGATAAAATGCGAGGCTTGCCGAGTATTGTATCATTTTTTCGCAACAAGCTCAACAAATTCAATAATACAGGAGTACGAATATTGGATACAATTTTTCATATGACCCTAAGACTATATTGAAAACAAGTCTATTGCGTGAAAACGCTAAGATTTTGCCATGTATACGCAATTTTACTACAACTGTCAATACATAACGATACCAAAATCTGTAAACCACTAGTGGTTTATCAATTTTAATGCATAACATTGTATCACTTCCAGACGCGGTGTCATATGATAAATGTACCCTCATAGTTTCACACAGGCTAGATCCAGATTAGGCCCAACGTTTTGTCAGGCTTGGTCTGGGTCCAAACTGTTTTCAAAGGTTGCCAGCAGATGATACTAGCAGCCAAAGAGTTGATCTAGGATTTTTAAATATGGAATTATAAAAAGTTCTAAAATTTTGAACCCTACTTGCCTGTCATAAAGGCTTATGCAATCAGTGCCAGCCCAGGTCTTCCCTGTTTGTAATTCTGACAAGCATTTTGTGAATCCCAGCCAATATTTTATTTAAGAATGAGAAAAAGGTTTTAAATTTTAGAACATTTACCTTATTCCCGAACACAGGGACCGCTCCAGTCTTTACAATATGACACAAATATTAAGTATAGCATTGTCTGCCCAGGCGCGATACTCTAAGAATCAACCAGTCTGCTAAGGCACATCACGGCTGAAAAGTCGGGTTTGTGTCAATACATGGTATGCATTACCCAAAACACTATATTAAAAAAGTAGCGAGCACTGAATGGCTATAGATAATCCGTTTGAGGAGACATCAAGTAACCTTTGGTAGCTAAACAATAACAATGATTGGTAGTACAGTATTTAGTGATACAATGATAAGATTTTCTACACTAAAACATTTTTGGAAACATTTCCAACATGGCCAGATCAAAAAATCGGTTTCAGTGACGCGTGATGACGTAGATTGATAACAAGTTTGAAAAAACAATTGGACGTATCACATGATTTGGTGATGCATTTGGTAAACAAGTATGTCGCATGTACCCACAATCCTCAAATCAGATAGGTCAGTATTTGAAAAATGCTCCCTATCGTAAGATAAAGATTCAATATAATAGCTAAAAATGGCATATTGTAAAGCTGGACTGGTCACCTGTATTCTGGTATATTGTGGGCTGGTTGTAGTTTTAGCTGGTCAGGGTTTCTCTATGATGTGGCTTCATAAAATCATCTACCTTCTTACATGTATGTGTCGTTGTTGGTTAACATTCTGCAATATTAATCTTATTACTTGCTTTGCTTTGAACATTCTATAATTTTACATTTTTAGCTCACGTAAGCCATTAGCTCATGGTGAGCTATTGTGATCATTTGATGTCCAAAAACCCCGTCGTGTGTTGTGCGTCTTCTGTCGTCTGTCGTCAACAATTGCTTCAAAGGACATCTCCTCCTAAAGTACTGGCTGGATTTTAAAAAGTGTTCAAATGGTTTTGGTCCATAGCATATCTAGGTCACACAGGCTAAAAATAGATTTTCAACATGAAAACTTAAAAAATCTTCTTCTCTGAAACCACAAGGCCTAGAGCTTTGATATTTGGTATGTAGCATCACCTAGTGGACCTCTACCAAGTTTTTCAAATTATACCCCTGGGGCCAAAAGTGGCCTCCCCCCCAGGGGTCACATGTTTAACACAGGCTTATATAGGGAAAACCTGAAAAAATCTTCCTCTATGAAGCCGCAAGGCCTAGGGCTTTGATATTTGGTATGTAGCATCACCTAGTGGACCTCTACCAAGTTGGTTCAAATTATACCCCTTGGGCCAATAATGGCCTGGCCCCAGGGGTCACATGTTTTACATAGGCTTATATAGGGAAAAACATGAAAAAATCTTCTTGTCTGAAACCATGAGGCCTAGAGCTTTAATATTTGGTATGTAACAGGACCTAGTGAACCTCTACCAAGTTTGATCAAATTATGGGCCTGGGACCAAAAATGGTCCCATCCCGGGTGTCACATGTTTTACATACTATTTGGCTTATATAGGGAAAAACATGGAAAAATCTTCTTTGTCCGAAACCATAAGGCCTTGAGCCTTGATATTTGGTATGTAGCATGGCCTAGTAGACCTCTACCAAGTTTGTGCAAATTATGTCACTGGGACCAAATTTGACCTCACCCCAGGTGTCACATGTTTTACATAGGCTTATATCAGGGAAAACATGGAAAAATCTTCTTGTCTGATACCATAAGGCCTAGAGCTTTGGTATTTGGTATGTAGCATGACCTAGTAGACTTCTACCAAGTTTGTGCAAATTATGCCCCTGGGGCCAAAAATGGTCCTGCCCCAGGTGTCACATGTTTTACATAGGCTTATATAGTGAAAAACATGGAACAATCTTCTTGTCTGATACCATAAGACCTAGGGCCTTGATATTTGGTATGTAGCTTCTACCAAGTTTGTTTAAATTATGCCCCATAATTGACCCCACCCCATGTGTCACCAGGGGCATGGCCCAGCTTTCAACAGATACATATATGTAAGCTTTAAACAAAACTCAGGTTAGCGATTTAGGGCCACTTGGCCCTCTTGTTTTACAGTTATTTTCTTAGAAAATTTGTTTTAGCTGGCCCTGTACAAAGTAAAAGGAGTTAGAGCTAATGCAATCATCACAGTTTCAGCCTGTCCATTAGGTTTGGTTAAAGGTTTTTGTTTAAGTTTTTAAAAAGTCTAGTATATCTCCTAACCTCTCTGGCCCAATTTTAGATATACTGCTATGAAGTTAACTTATGCCATCCACATCAATGACCTTATTGTCAAGGTCCAATTCTTAAAGTTTTTTTAAAAAAAATAATTCCTGTATACCCCTTATAAATTATTTTCTTACCAGATCTGATATATTTATTACTGGTCTGAAGTTTAACATTGAATCAAATATTATGTACGGAAATATTATTTCCCTTGGAAAATCTTTTGCTACACATATGATCTGAATTTTGTCTTTTTCTACTCATTTAACAGTTCACTTATCTGAACATCACCTATTCACAGATTGTTTATGCGTGTCACAATCTTTATATATTGGAATTTTAAAAAACGAACACATTTTGAAAAATAAATCAAATCACATCACTTAACATATTATATTTACAATGTATCATTTAGTACAAAAGATCTGAAATAAGATAATGTTTTTTCCATTTTTTTTTTCCATTTTTATTTCTGGTAAATCGTTTTCAAGGAAATCTCCTCAATTCAAAAACTGAGGACTAGCTGTCATAATTTTGTGGAATATGGGCTTTATTATCGTAGTTTAGGACTTAGGGTTAGGTTAGGCCAATAGGGGTTTATGTTAGAAGTGAACACTGTATTCATAATCATACCCCCTTATTGAATATCAAGTATACTACTCAAACTTTGATAAGCTTCCATAGGGTTTAATGCACTGAGCCTACCCCATTGGCACTGGATAACCTTTCAGAATGAAATGGATTAATCTGGGTTTATGTAACATTTGTATAAGGGATAAACTGGATTAATGAGTTTATCAAGGCTATAAAGGTAATTTTTTATATTGGTAAATTAAGCGAAGACAATTAATTACATAACACCTTTTAGGCACAATAATAACTTGAGGCTTTGGTATTGGAGTCATTTTTAAGACTTTTTTTAAACCTTTACCTCATTGAGACGCCTTTCGATGCCTTTGCAAGCAGAGCAGACCCAGATTAGGCAGCTCTTGCAAGAGATGCCTGATCAGGGTCTACTCTGTTTGCTTATTGAAATATCATTATATGATCCTATACTAGTGGACCTGACAAGTAATTTCTTTGTTCTATGTAAAAACATGAAAATTCATTCATATTATTATTCATAGTGGGTGGAGCTCAGCATGCATATTCATGAAGGAAAGTGTTTAAGCAATGATATTTCCTGTGGGTGTTATGTTAACTCATTGCATGCTGGGTAATATGGCCTATCATAATATGTTTAAAGGGTGACTTTTGACCACTAAGTTGGCTGTACAAAAAAAGGTTTTGACAAACAGAGCAGACTCAGATCTGACTGCCTCTGAAGATCAGATCCTGATCAGATGGCTTTGTCAAAAGGCAGCTGATTTGGATCTACACTGTTTTCAGGAGAGGATTTATCTGGGTTCAGCAGGACAAGGGTAAATGATGAACCCAGCTGATCTATATTTAAGAAATAGATCAGCTCTAGCAGTGAATTGTTGAGTTATAATTCACTGTTTGGAGGTCAGTTGTAAAGAAGATAAAATCACAAATTTATCTTCGTACAACTGACTGACAAACAGTGAATTATTACTCAACAATTCACGCAATAGAGCTGATCTATTTCGATTCTAACACACAATAAGCAACGAAAATACATTTGAAGTCTTCAGCTTCTTCCAACTTGCTGCCATTGCACTGAGGAAATCCCTCCAATAGTTGGACTGTGTCGCATATTTTTTCATGTATTTGTAACTTCTTTCCAGCGTCAAAATGAAGTTACACCGTCTAACGCCACGACTGACATCATTTTGCAGTAACAAATGATGTCAGCTAGCGCGTGTTTTCCTTGCGCTTTCAAAACTGTGAATTATTATTTGATATATCATTTTTTAAGCATTGGCTCTATAGGCGAGGTGTGTTAAAATTACACTTTTTCAACTTTGAAAAGTTTAATATGCACATTATTTTGAAAAAACTTATGCTCACAGTTTGCTTAATAGGTCAAATTTGGTATATTGCATGGTCTTTTGTAATATTGTGAAAAGATACTTTTGTTACTTGCAATATTTTCATAGACTTCTTTGCTGGTACAATAAAGGCAAATACATAAAAGAATTGATCGAGGTATTTCATAAATGAATGATAGTCAAATTATTGTATACAAATTTAAAGTTTTGATAGTTATCCTTTAAACAGTTCACTATTATCCTGCCAATATTTTTTGTCCTGAAAATGTTGTCTGCTTATTGTGTCTGCTGCATATATTCAAACACACCCTGGAATACTTTATACCATGGAAGCAAACACAATGAACCCTGATCAGACTGCTACTCAGTACTGAGGGACCTGTCTGATTGTTTGCAATATAGGCTATCAAAGTACATATTAAACTTTACCACATAGAAACACCTTTAATGCTTTTGCAAACAGAGCAGACCCAGATCAGGCAGCTCTTGTAAGAGCTGCCTGATCAGGGTCTACTCTGTTTGCTTATACAAGAGCTGCCTGATCTGGGTCTGCTCTGTTTGCTTATGATAATATGATCCTAACCTACACATGTAGACCTGACAAGAAATTTCTTTGTTCTATGTACCAACATGAACATTTATTTATATAATTATTCATAGTGGATGGAGGCTAGCGTGAATATTCATCAAGGAAAGGGTTTAATAGGAATTTGTTAAAAAATTGTGAATGGCTGGAAAAAGGTTGACTCAGCCAATACAACTACTTCCCCCCCCCCCCCCCCCCCACACACACACACTTATAATGACAGTTGATAAGCTCAGGGCTTTTTTCCAGCAATTTTGGGAAAAGGCCTATGGCCAAAATTGTGAAAAATTATAAACTTAAGATCGAAATTGGGAGAAATTAATGACATAGAACATAACAAGGGTAACAAAATATACTTAAGGAATCTTCTAACGCATACAGTAAACAATTTACTACAAACGCTTAATAATGTCAAAATCATTAAATGTTTTGCTGTTAAGCAAAAATCGATTTATAATTCACATCATGTGTGAAAATTTCATAACAAAACCTTGGGTATTATACGTACAGCTTATTTAATTTAAAAGGGTCAAAATCGGAAGTCACAAAAATTGGAATTGAGGCTCAAGTCTGCATTTCAGTGAGGAAATTTTAATTTCATTTGTCATGCTGAACGATGGAAAACGTCATTTTGTAATAAGAAATGCATGAAATTCACGGTGGGCTAGGCGTCAGACACAATGACGACCTTGGCAGAAAATTTTCATTGATGGGTCACTCACTGCCTGGTGTTTGTCTTTGGATGGGCCCACTGTTGCTAAACTGGAGGAGGGTTTATTTTAGCACTGATAGTCTGTAGGTTCATAGCCATTTTGTTTGTTTCATCACAGTAATAATTTGATTGGTTCCCCGTGATGATACATTGGATAAGTCAGCCTCTACGCAAGCTTAACATTTTTTGGTTTTGACAACAGCATAATCTAGGGCGATGATTTGGCCAGTAAAATGAATTTAAGCCCCCAGTAACATCTACTGAGCGCTAGAGTGATGTGTATGTTGTTGTTGGTTAATAATTATTGTTGCTCCTAATGTTTGTGTTTTATTCTTGTATTTGTTCTTTTTTTTGTTGTGCAGTACTTAGTGTCATTTCTAGTTTTGCAATCATCTCGCTTGGGAAGAGAGAGAGAGATGGTTGCTTAAAAAATGCGTTTAATGTAATGGGACTGTTTGTGCTATGTGTCTCTTCCTCGCGGTGCAATGAGTTGGTCTGCAGTGTGTGATTTTGGTATTTCCTGGCCATATTCTACCGACTTTTTTCATGCAATTTTGAAAAGTTGAAATATAAAACGTCCACACTGTGAGTAACACCAGCAGGACTCTGCTGCTAGCTAGCAGAATAAATGTTTAACCATGGCTATCCTGCTCCCCAGATCTAAAGTCAATCGAGCACATATGTGATGCGATTGTCAGGAATAATTTGATTACTTATGTGTGCGCATTGTATGTTTACTTTTAAAGATGTAGAAGATAGAAATTGGATGTTTTGAATAATAGAATACAGACTGACTTACCTTTGAAACTGATTCATGTCTCATTAATCTATGTTACTAAATGGAATACATTTGACAAATTGCTTTTCTGTTTTCCGTATTGATTTGTGTGAAAAATGCTCAAGCTTCAATATTTTAAATACTCTTCGTCAGTTTTCTATGAAAATAGCCATGCATTACCGAAAAACGCTGTTCTAATTTATTCCAAATATTTTTTAATTCGAAATTCTAGTTTTTAAGAAAATGCCAAAACAAAAGTGTATGCTTTAGAAGATTCCTTAAGGTGTATATCCTCAAAATCAAGTTATTTTATATTGTATTATGTCAAGCATACCACTTAAGCACAAGTGTTTAAGTTACATTCTGATATGGGTAGTGGTCTCTTAAAAAAAGTAAAAAAAAAAATTATTTTTTTTTTACTTTTCTTAATTTGGAAAATCAGACATGGTATTGGGAAAAAAGGTGGCTATTTTCAATTGGGAATGGGGCCGAAAGTTGGCCCCTAGAGATGGGCAGAAAATCCCCTGAAGCTTTGCAAACAAATTGAACCTAGAACAGAGCGGACAACTGTCAGGCAGGTCTGATTATTGTGCACTTTGGTTGTATATACAGGGTTCACACAGGCTTGAAAAGTACTTGAATATACAGGACTGTCTTGAAAAGTCTGTGAAAATTAAATTTGCCTTGAAAAGTACTTGAAAAAGAAAGAAAGGCCTTTAAAAGTCCTTTATTTTTACCATTTACAGGAGGATTCAACACTGTCCGTGGAGACCTAAATCACAATAAAATTGTAGTGTCTTTATTTGGTGCAGCATATGCTGCACCAAATAAAGGCATCACAATATTTATACTAATTTTCTAAAACTAATATATTAGTAATGCACTGTAGCATTTCTAAAGTAGAATTTTAATGTGTAGATCAGTATTTATCATAAGGTTTCAGTCCTTGAAAACAGTAGGAAAGTCTTTTAGAGTTCCTTGAAAATTCCTTGAATTTTACTCCAAAGTAAGTCAGGGTGCAAAGATCAGGAATCGATACAATCAAGTACCACACCTGACCCAGGATACCAATGGGAAAGTGAAACTCACAGTAGACACCACAAACGAGAGCCAAGAGGTCAGCCCTTTCCCAGCAGGTGACCACAAAGCACATATAAACAGACGCGCACAAAACATAGCAAACACAAGACAGAACAAAAACATAAAAGATCCACAAAAGAAGTACCGCCTTGGAACGGTCAGTAAAATATTTTACTGGAGGGCTTAAACCGGTTTAACGGCGCCAACCTCACCCTTAATTCAGATGTGGATCAAGACACATATATATTTGGTTTGCATGAAAGACCCATAACTTATCAATGCATCATCTCCTAAAACATATAAATCAAGATATAACAAGGAGATAAAGCAAGGATAAGGACTCAACAGTAAATTAAACTGAATACCGGAGCAAAAGAAATCCAACAGGTAAACCCCGGTGGGCCCGACAAACAGCCAAAGCATCAGGCCCCTACCAACTCCAACTTGCCTGTATGAACCCTGATACATGTATATGATCTTTTTTCAGTGAACAAGACCCAGAATGTCAGTGTGGTCACTCCCTGTCAGAGCACACCCTGCAGGCCAGGGAAGGGATGTTTCTAGCTGCCGGGGAAAGATGGTCCAAGAAAACCCATACAGTTCAGAAAACAACCAATGCCTTTGGAGAAGTGGAGTTCGCAGGATACGGCGGCAATATTGGAAGGGTATACATTGGTGTTGATAGCTTGTGTGTCATCTCATTTTGTAGTTTTCCTTAACAAAACAGTATTACAGTAATTTACAGTAAAACCTCCGAAATTCAAATACCAATTTTTTCAAATACTCCCTAATTCGAAAGAAATTTCGGACACAATGGATTCGAAGAATAGGGCCTATGTATTAATTAATTAAAGTACTAACTATAAAAACATATGTTTTTTTGTGTGTAAAAGAAACGTCTGGTTTCTTTTATGCACATAAAATATATGTTTTATGTGAAAAAACCCGATAATAATCATTTTTGGGCCGTTATATATTCTTATGTCTACCTCCCTATAATTCAGACGTTTGACACTTCAAAATAAACCCTTTAGTCCCTAGAACTTCTAATTTACGAGATTCAACTGTATGGCAAAAAGTTAAATATTAAATTGTTATGTAACAAAGTATACATCTATTCTATATAAGATATTATATAAAAATGTAAATTTTAGAGATGTGATTTGTTTTCCTTCGGGTATCACTTACTTTGAACTTAACCCTTAAAGCGTCAAGAAAAAAATTGATCTGAAAATGTCATCTGCTGTAGTAGTCTGCAGCAAATAATTGCCTAACATTACTGACAAATTAAGTATAGAAGCAAACAGCGTGGACCCAGAACAGACTGCAGTCTGATCTGGGTCCACACTGTTTGCCATAGAGGCTTCTTAAACATTTCAGCAGATGAGAAAAGCAGAAGACTTTTGTTGCCATTGGCGTTTTAAGTGTTTTAAGCATCAAAACAACCCCCTCCTCCCCCACCCCCCACCCCCTCCAAAAAAAAAGAAGAAAAAAAGCCATCCCACTGTATACAAGATGATTGTGTTACAGTATGTGAGGGTGGATGTGGACACAAAGATGTCAGACATGTTGGAATTGATGATGAATGTCTGGGGAATGGACAAACCAAACCTTCTCATTTCTGTCACCGGTGGCGCTAAAAACTTCCAGATGAACAAGCGACTCAAGGAGACATTCCGAAGAGGCCTCATGAAGGCAGCTCAGACAACAGGTTAGTTTTCTTTAGAAAGTTTGTCATTTTCCAAAGTTAAATGAAAAGTTCTAATCAACCAAGGTAAAAAGGAGCACAAATATGTGAGCTGTGACATGTGATTTCCAACAATGTGGCATTTTGACATGTGTAGACTCAGACGAGCCTCTGCAGCCTTTTAAGCTTAGAAACTCCAAATGATGTTCGGTTAGTAGCTTAACACTCATAGAATATTCAAGTGACTAGCCAAGGCTCTTATCAGACTGGGTGTATGTGCAGGCTGGTCTGAGCCTTCGCTGGTCGCACATACCACATTGTTGGAAATCTCCTGTCGCGGCTCATGTCTATCACATTGGTACCAGTACAGATTAATGCAAAGTTAGGCCACAGAGAGTTACAGATTTTTTACAGTACGCTACTGGTTCTATCGGCATAACTGAAACCATACTGGAATACTGTTGTTGTGCTGCCGATGTAGTTCTGTTGCTCACTCTTGTAGGGCAATGTAAAGCTTTTAAGAGCATGTTCAAAAATTTCTGCATTTGCCAGATGTTGCTTATACATTTGTATTGTCATCCATGCTCTTACGATACTCTTACTATGGGCTACTATTCTAAGAGATTTTTGATGCTGTTGGGCTCATAAGTCCAGATAAGCAAATTTTTAGCGTAAAATTATGGTTATTAATGTTCTTATCCATCAGTTTAAACATGTGTGTTTTGGGTGCTCATTGAGATGGTTCTTTTGAGTACCCAGAACATATAGTGTTTTGTTTGAGAAATAAGACACATAATTTTCAAATGCACTTGTGTATGGAGGTCTGTGGCTGTAGTAGTGGTACAGATACCCTAAATAAAAAAAAAACTTGAAAAAAAGAAAAGTAAGTTTTGGAGATTGGAATACAGAAATTAATATTTTTGTCATTATCCCACAGGTGCTTGGATTATCACTGGAGGGACACACGCTGGTGTGATGAAACATGTTGGAGAAGCTGTGAAAGATTTTGGCTTGGCGACAAGTTCTCAGAATCCTGTGGTAGTCATTGGTATAGCACCCTGGGGTTGTATACAGAACAGAGAACTGCTGATTGAAGAAGAGGTGCGTATTACCATTGATCCTTTTTGTAATTCTACCCTTTGTATACTATAGGGATCACACATGTTTTTTCATGCATTAACACTTGCCGGGTCCTTAGGCTGAGTGTTCAAACATCGTCCGAGGGACCCGGCAGGTGTTAACACAATGAAACAAACATGTGTGATCGTTATTCTTGCATATTTTACCTGATTTCAGCATAATCTGCGCTGATAGCGTCTCTGAAATAAAAAATATCCATTTTCTTACACTTTATTTATCAAAACAAAATGGTGTCAGCATCAAACTTTCGAATGGCATAACACAGCCACAACTTCATATATACGGGTGCTAGGTTTTCGCAAACGAAAGCATCGGCGAAATGTTCAGTCACGGCCGCAACACTTTCACGTGTAACGTCATGCATACAAATCACGGCCCAGTTTCAGGCCTTTTCAAGTAAAAGCCATGTTCATCTGCAAGTGAATCTCATGATCTGAACATGGATTTAGTGGCTTCAAACAGCTTCGCGTAATGAATTCCCATGCAAGAATAAAGGGATCTTCCTACTAGTTTGATACAATAAACTTGGGATGGTCCACCGCATACATTTTGGGGTGTCAGGTTATAATTTTGAAAAAATGTATTTTTTCGTCTGAAAATCTTTTTTGCCTTAACAAACAGTGTAGAACCAGATGAAATGCAGCATAATGCGACATTTCATCAGAGTCTACACTGTATGTAAAAGTACCTGTTTAGGGGTTTCCCATATACAAAGGGTTAGTACTGTAATAGACCTACCAAGTGCAATTGCTCCGATAAGTTGACACTGAGTTCTTTATTGGTGTCTATATGAACTTCTAATTTCCGGTCTATTCAGTGGTGCAATTTTGTTTATGATATGGATTTTTATCACATGACATCACGTCTGGGAGTGATATAATACCATGCAATAAAATTGATAAACCACTAGTGGTTTACAGATTTGGTAAGGTAACGTAATGATGTCCATTATAATGTTGCGAAAAAGATGGCAAAATCTTGACATTTTCACGTCCAAATGCAATTACTAAGCAATTTTAATGGCATGTGATAAATAGAATATAACATTTGTCCTCCAGTATTATTAAATTTATTAAACTTGTTGTGAAAAAGCGATAAATGTACAAGCCTCACATTTTATAACTTTTTCCCAACTTGTTTATAAATTCAATAAAACATGAGCACTCATGTAAGATGCTCTATATTGTGAATATGAAAAACAATGTGGATCCTGATTAGAGAAGCCAGCTGATCTGGATTGTTGTCTTCAACTATAGAGCCAAAAGCTTTGAGTTTTGTTATATACAATTCTGTTACTTTCTCATCGTTGAGATGCCAGTGAAACTCAGGTGAGCATTTAGGATCCTATGGATCCTCTTGTTTGTTTTACTGTAAATTCGGAAATTTTCTCGTGAATTATATTTTCGCGAATAGCTTTAAAAGACATATTGCGACGTTTAAAAATAGCAACTAAGGCATGATTTACCTATATCAGTAAAGGACAGATTGATTTTGCCATTTCACAGGGATTTTATTTTCACAAAACTTCACATATGCAAAGCTTTGCGAAAATAAAACCCTAGCGAAAATTTGTAGATTTAAAGTATGTTGACATTCCAACAAATAACTAATAAATGTGTTATTTTGGTGCTTTTTATCTGCATGCTTTTTAAAAAGTGTCTGGAATATTGTGATCACCTCTGTCCATGCACTCAGCTGCTTGTCCACCTGTCCATTATGCTATCTCCTCCTAAATGGCTGGACCAAATCCAAGCAAATTTTTGAATGACTTGCCTACACAAGTGGGACATGCAAAAGCACATATATTTTTTGACGTGACCACATCCAGGGCCCTTGGGATACACGGTAACTTGGCATGCGCCGATACAGAAAGTTGTGTCAGAGGGGGTCCAAAATTGATAATGATTTTTACTTTTTAGTTGATGAGGGGATAGAGGATCCAAATACCACTATAAATGGGCCATAATAGGCCCCCCAGCGAAACACCATTTGAATGGCATTTCGCTGGCTTGGTAGCTTTTTGATTTTTCAGGAGATCCGGACCAGTATTGCTAAGAAACCCCATATTTTTGTAATTTTTAGGGGGGGGGGGGGGGGGGGGGGGGGGTCCGGACCCCCTGTCCCCCCCTTGGGATCTGTACATGCTTGGTCCTGTTAACTTTGAGTCTTGTATTATTACAGTGCACTGGTCAGTGCCTCAAGAACCTCTTGTTAAAGTTATTTGTTTCTTTCATTTAACCCTCTGTATACTAATGGATTCTTCCTTCTGGTTTGATACAATAAACTTATTACAGTCCATTATACATATCTAGGGGTGCCAGGTTATAATTTTTGAAAAAAATTGTATTCTTTTGTCTGAAGATATTTTTTACCTTTACAATTAGTTTAGACACTAATGAAATGCCACATGATGCTGCATTTCATCTTGGTCTTCACTGTTTGCAATAGTACTTGTTTAGGGGTTTCCCGCATACAAAGGGTTTAATGAGGTACTACAGTAAAACCTGTGTAAAACAGCCACTCTCAAAAAGACTGAAAATTGGTTTTCAAGACCAATTATCCCTTATTGCAGGTCAAAAGTATTGTAGGAGCATCTGCAATACATTTGACCTTTATTAAGCTACCATTTGTCATTAAGATCTTTGTTTTGACTATTTTTGAGTGGCCGTTTTACACAGGTTTTACTGTACTATGTTTTGTAAACATTTCAGTGCACTGGTCAGTGGCCAGCCAACTACAGAATTGAGAAGGAACAGAAACCCAAGGAAAGTTTCTTAGACCCAAACCACACACATTTTATTCTCTGTGATAATGGCACGGAACACAAGTTTGCAGTCGAGATTCCGTTCCGTGCTAAATTGGAAAATGAGCTTGCAAAAATCAAAACTGACACAGGAGACAGTAAGTTTAGCTCTCTTTCTATAAAATAACACACATGGATTTTTATAAAACCTTTTACCACTTTTGGCTATAATTACCGTCTGCTTTCTCTTCTGCTTTTGTACTATGGTGGCCAATATTGCAAACGATGTAGAAGTGCATTTGAATTTATACAGCAGACAAAATAAAAATTCAAGAAGCACACCATATTTTCTGGACAAAAGAGTTTTACTGGGTAAGGGTTAAATATAAATTTAACCTTTATGAATATTCATGCTTAGCTCCACCCACTATGAATTATTATATTAAGAAACTTTCACTTGTGTACATAGAACAGAGAAATTACTTGTCAGGTCCACTAGTGTAGGATCATATCTTATTATATTTCCAAAAGCAAACAAAGTAGACCCTGATCAAGCAGCTCTTACAAGAGCTGCCTTATCTGATTCTGCTCTGTTTGCAAAAGTGTTAAAAGGTTTATGAGGTAAAGGTTTAAAATGCCTCTTAGCGTTACTTGAAAACAATATGGCATATGCAATGTGTTTATAAATAAGTTCAGATTTTTACGCTATAAAAATTTCCAGCTGTGCATAGCAGAAGTTTAATGCATTAGATTTGTGATACACAGCTTTTCAAAATCACTCAAATCTGAATTAAATCACAGGTACCTAGCTCAGAGGGTCCTTTCTGAGTACCCACAACATGTATTTTGCCTGATAATTAAGATTTTGTTTTTTAAGTTTTAATTACTCACTCTTGTCTGGAGGCCTGGCCTCGAGGTTATAAAACTTTTTCCATGCTCAACTCAGCTGGGCATGTAGTTTATCTTGCTCATAAATGTTAAAACATATATTAACATGATAAATACAACATCGGAGAGATTTAAAGCAAGAAACTTCTTCATTTGTCGGTATTTTAGTTTTTATGAGCAGTTGAAATTTCGTGCTCAGTTGAGCTGAGCTTGAACAAAGTTTTATAAATTTGGGACCTGGTTACTATTTTCTGTGCCATCTCTTCACAGATGCTGTCTCAGTACCTATAGTGCTTTTAGTGCTGGAGGGTGGGCCCGGCACTTTAGAAACAGTTCATCAAGCAATACAGAACAATACACCTGCTGTCATAGTCAAGGTATGTGCATGTCCCTTTCCAGTTTCTTTTTTCATGAATCTTGCTTCAATCTTTCATCAATACAGTAAAACCTGTGTAAAACGGCCACTCAAATATAGACCAAACAAAGAACTTAATGACAAAATGGTAGCTTAATGGAGGTTGAAAGTATTGCAGAATGCTCCCCTTGGAGCATTTTGCAATACTTTGACCTGCATTAAGCAATAATTAGGCTTGAAAATTATTTTTCAATCTTTTTGAGAGTGACGGTTTTACACAGGCTTTACTGTACCAGTGATTCATTTACAATTTTGGGCTTATGGGTCCTCCTGGGACTCACTACTTCACATATCAATGAGTCCAACTGCAAACTTACGAGTCCAGAACACTATTTTTAATGACAAGTCTGCAATACTATTGCATCTTGGGACTCGCTGAAATAAAAACTTTGCATCCCAGAGACAAAATTATGCTCAAAAGATGCAGGAGGCACAGGTAACAAAATCACTGCTGTACATGCTTTTTTTCCTTTGGGTTTATTAGGATGATGATTGAAATGATTTTAGAACACTTCTGATTTATAATTGTCATATTTTTGGAGTTGCTGTCATGCAAAGATAGATACATTCTTAAGGTGGCAGTCCACATTGGATTTCTTTTGCTCTACACCAATGGTAGCCAACGTGAGGTGCCATTGTCATAGAGCAAAACAATTCCCAACCTGTCCCAACCAAGAATCAAACCGGCCCTATACTATCATTACATGGAATTGATCAAGAAATATTTTCTACAGTCATTCTCCTCCTTCCCCTGATTCAAGAAGGGCAGCTAAAGTATATGCACAGAGTACTTGTTAACCGCTTGGTCAGGCTTGCTCAGGCCAGTGTGGTTAAGTCGAGCCTCTTGACATTTGTTATATTTACAGGGATCAGGACGAGCTGCTGATATTTTAGCCCATGCCTATATCTTTGCAAAAGAGGAGGAAATAGAGGCTCAGGATAGTGAGGGCTGTATAAACCTAGCCTCTTGACAATTATTATATTTACAGGGATCAGGGAGAGCAGCTGATATTTTAGCCCATGCCTATATCTTTGCAAAAGAGGAAGAAATAGAGGCACAGGACAGTGAAGGCAAGAAACAGAAAAAGTAGGTCACTCATATCTTTTTAGCTCACCTGAGCCATTGGCTCATGGTGAGCTATTGTGATCATTAGATGACCATCGTTCATCGTGTGTCATGCGTCGTCAACAATTGCTTCAAAAGACATCTCCTAAAATACTGGCTGGATTTTGACCAAACTTGGTAGGAATGATCCTTATATGGCCCTCTTTAAGAATTGTTCAAATGGTTCCGGTCCTATGCATATCTAGGCCACACAGGCTAAAAATAGATTTTTAAAATGAAAACTTTAACAATCTTCTTCTCTGAAACCACAAGACCAAGAGCTTTGATATTTGGTATGTAGCATCACCTAGTGGACCTTTACCAAGTTTGTTCAAATTATCCCCCTGGGGCCAAAAATGGTGGGTCACATGTTTAACATCGGCTTTTATAGGGAAAAGCATGAAATTATTTTGTCTGAAACCATAAAGCCTAGAGCCTTGATATTTGGTATGTAGCATGACATAGTGGACCTCTACCAAGTTAGTTCAAATTATGCCCCTGGTACCAAAATTGGCCCCACCCCAGGTGTCACTAGGGTCATGGCCAGCTTTTAGGATACCTATATGTAAGCTTTAAACAAAACTCAGGTGAGCGATTTAGGGCCTCTTGACCATCTTGTTTACAATGCTGGCTTGTTAGTACAGCCAGTACTGTCCTGCCAGCCAAGAGTGACAGTGGCGTCATGTTTTGTTTACAAAGTCATCAGGACTTAGAATCGATAGATCACTTGTGTATTAATCCTATCCAGATCAGACTAGCCCAACTAGATAGCTACCATTTCATGCATGTTTGACTCTGCCTAAAGGGTGATTTTCCATGATTTGTTGTCTACTGATTTTTTTCAAAATCAACTTTTTCAACAACAAAAAAATCAGGAATACCATCTGATTGTCAAACAGTTTGGATCCAGATCAGGCTTTACATTTTGTCGGGCCTGATCTGGTTCCAAACTGTTTTCAAAGGTTATCAGCAGACGACACTAGCAGGCAAAGAGTAAAAGAGTGACTTTATGCAAGTGCCATAAGTACCCAAGTCTAACCAGCTAGCTGAGGAGTGTGGTTGTAGTGGTGCAGTGCTTGACTCGAGATCGAGGGGTTGTGGCTTCGAGCATCATTGGAGGCATTGCATTGTGTCTTTGAGCAAGACACTTTATCCTCTACTTAGTACTGGTTCAATCCAGGAAGACCTGTCTCTACATAACTGAAAAATTATTGACTTGGTTGTAAAGAATCAAAACAACAAAACTGATGAGGTAGCTCATATGGGCCTCATCGCGAGAAAAACCTGTCTTTGGGGGTTTGAGAACAACACAGGCGCAGACCAGCCTGCGCATCCGAGCAGTCTGATCAGCGCCTTTGTTATTCGCTTTGTGAAAAGTATCATATGTAAACTTGCTACAGGTGAAATTACAATTTTCTAGCTAGTCTCTGTAGCTGAGGAGACTGGTTTGAAACTCGCTTTGCTGGAAACCTGGAAGACAGGTTCTGTCACGTCGAGGCCCATACAGTACTTTTCTTCTATCCTCAGGACTGTTCGTCAGATGGATGAAAGCCTAGAGGTTGAAGTGATGGATATGGTTGAGAAGGAATTCGGAAGTAACGAGGTCCATGTGCATGTCGGCAGGATCAAGGACTGCCTCAACAAATCTGACCTCATATCCATATTTGAACATGATAATAGGACAGGAGGCTCAAAGGATATTGATGTGGCCATGCTGAAGGCTCTGTTAAAAGGTAATAAAATTTAGATAAAGATAAAACATTTGGTGGCATGAAATTAGGCACCCTGAACTCATAGCTTTGCCAAAACTCATCTCTGAATAACAACATACTAGTTTTATGATACTATTCATAGCAAAAGTCTGACCCCATATCAATATTTGAACAGATAACTAGGGTCAATCTATATTGATATTGCGCTGATGCTGTAAGCTGTGTTAAAAGGTATCAATTTTTAAAAGAAAAAAATCTGCTTTTATGTCAAGTAAACTTGCAGTGCCTGAAAATCAGGCAGTTTAACTAAAACACATTTCTGAATAACAGCAGTCTAGTAGAATGATCGGGCCCGTTAGCGGATTCAGTGGCGGGTCTGGCTGCAGATCCAATGGTTGTGAGTTTGATTCTGGCCCGGTCCCATATTTTTGTGGAGATTGTTCATGAAATAATTGCTACAGTCATTCTCCTCCTTCCATTGATTCAAGAAGGGTTGTCGTCAGTTACAAGCTTGCCCAGGAAAAAGTGTGGTTATGTGAACTGACCGTCGTGACATGACCATAGCTGTTTACTGAGATTTGAAGTATCAAATCAAAAGTAATATGATTCCATTCACAACAAAAAGTCTGAACTTATCACTATTTTTGAACATGATAATAGTGTAGGGTAAAATTTCTAAAATTGTTGAGTACCTATAGTTATCTTTAAGATCTGGTTCTACACTGTTTTCAGAAATGATTTAAAATTTTGAAAAAAAATTATATGCACTTATTAGGAGGACTAGTCAGCCAACTCTTTACCTTCTGGGTAAATTTGCATGCTTTCTTGTCATCTGCTGATTTTTTTCAAAATCAATTTTTTCGAAAAATCCTTTCAGGAATGATCTCAGAGTGTCAAACAGTTTGAATCCAGATCACACCCTACATTTTGTTGGGCCTAATCTGGACCCAAACTGTTTGCAAAAGTTATCAGCAGACGACACTAGTAGGCAGAGTTAAATTTAGTTACGTTTGATTACAGCCAATAAGAACCAAGTGATGGACCAGTTACGTCTGGCTCTTGCCTGGAATAGAATAGATGTGGCCAAGAGTGAAATCTTCACCGATGATAAAAGATGGCCGGTAAGGGCTTCTAGTTGAATTACTGTAGTCATTCATATTAAACCGTTTACTGTTTGTATCTCGGCAATTTGGTATGCTTTTTTGTCAATTTTAAATTTTTATAATTAAAAAAAAGAAATGACTTTTTCAAAACTTTCTTTCAGGAATACCATTGGAGTGTCAAACAATTTGGATCTACGAGGTTCGTTCAAAAAGTTCCAGGACTACTCCTATAACGCATATGTCTCTTGTCGGATACAAACAAAATTATACATGGTGAAAGATGAACACTCCCCCTATAACTGGGCACTTCCTGGGCTAAAATACTTCTATATATTGTAGTCAGATAATTGTAGTTCATGTTCATGCAAATGTTTTTCTCTAAATATCAAACCAGGAAGTAACTCAAAAATGACTGATAAGCATGCTGCCGATTGCTTAAAAGCTGTATGTTGGGGCGTAAAGTGATCTATATGAGATGTATAAATTGTTCATACAACAATATGGCCAAAAATATCCGTCTCCTTGATAAAAAAGACATTTTTGTTTATACAGGAAAAATTTCATACAAGTAAGAGCTTTTGAAAGCAATATCCCTTTAAATTTATTGAATATGGTATGTTTACTTAACCTTGAGTATTGACCTTGACCTACAATCTGATGCTCTGACAGGGATGGGATCTCCCTCCATGGAACTTCTGAATGTATTTTCGTTATAAAATGTACATCCTTATGGTGGAACATATGCAAACTGTGCAAACCCAGATCAGATGCTGCAGAATGCGCTGTCTGATAAGGGTATCCACTATTTGCTTACAGAATGATCTATTAAAATTTCAATAAAAATACCACCCAACATCCCTTAAAATGGAAATTGACTGATTCAATTGATAAGAATAGGAAATTCCAGTTGGCTTAAATGGGTTAGTTATGAGTTGATTATCTTTTCAGACGGGAAGCCTTGATGATGTGATGGTGTCTGCTATACAGCTGAACAGAGTAGACTTTGTTGAGCTGTTTCTCGATCATGGAGTCAGTCTTAGAGAATTCCTTACTTGTAAAAGATTGCTATTTTTATATAATCGGGTACGTTATTAGTTTGTTTACACTTTGAAGACCAGAACCCCTAAACAGGTATTTTGGCAAACAGTGAAGACCCAGATGGTGTGCACTGATTGCTGAGGAAGAAATACAATATTTTTGGAAATTATAACCTGTTACACCTCAATATATACATACTCTCCTCTCAGCGGCTGCTGCTGAGGCTCCGATGTTAGTTTCCCTCAAGAGGCATCCAGCAGCCAGGAATATACACCCAAATGATGAGCGGTGCACTGTGTTGTCGTGTCTTGTGCCCAGGTACCCACAGGGAAGACTGATTGTTCTCACTGTCATGAGCGAAAAGTGGCAGGAAACACTTCCTTCTGCTTCTTTCTATTTTGCATTCTTATGGCATCTTACACAGTCTAATTATCTAATAATAATTATTTTAACTTTTTCTTTTTTCAGTTTCTCTCTTTTAAATTAAAGAATCATCAAATATGACAGCTTCGTATTTGTTTGTTTTGATTCTTTACGTATCAGTCAACAATTTTTCAGTCATGTCGAGAGGGGTCTTCCTGGGTTAAACCAGTACTAAGCAGCGGATAAAGTATCTTGCTCAAGTACACATCACAGTGACTCCACTGGCGGTGAGACTTGACCTTGCAACTCTTCAATTTCCAGTTTATGCCCTACCAACTGTACCACTGCCCTGCAGACAGCTGAATAGTGTAACAATGGAGATGTATATAAAGGAATAAAGTGTTGTTTTGTTCTTTGATCACCAGGCTCAGAGGTTATAAAACTTATTTCATGCTCAACACAACTGAGCATGAAATTTCAATTGCTCATAAAAACTAAAATACTGAAAAATAAAATATTTTTTTTGCTTTAAATTACATAGACTTAGTATTTATCATGCTGATAAATGTTAAAATGCCAACAATTGTTGGTATTTTAACATTTATGAGCATGATAAACTTCATGCTCAGTTAAGTTGAACATGAAAAAGGTTTTATAATATCAGGGCCAGATTTATAGATACAAAGAGTTTTTAGTCATCCAACCCCCAAGGTCAGCCAAACATGAGCATGAAATTTTTAATCTTCATAAATACCAAAATACGAACAAATGAGGCAACTCTCTTGCTCAGAACAGCATAAAGATCATGAATTTCAAAATGCCAACCAAAGCATGCAAAAAGTTAATGAATATTTCTGCGACATTTCTTGGACATTTTTCTTGCAGGTACCACAGAATGCCTTACTAAGAACTTTGCTCAATAAAATCAAAATGAGGGAGAACCCTGTAAGTATTATATATGCCTCGTAATGAGAAAACCTGTCTTCAGGATTTTTTACATGTGACTCAAACCAGTCACCTCAGCCACAGAGACAAGCTAGAAAATTGTAATTTCTCATGTAGCAAGTTTATTATGATATTTTCCATAAAGGGAATATCTAAGCCTGAAAGGGACTGATCAATCTGCACGGATGTGCAGACTGGTCTGGGCTTTTGTTGTTCGCAAAACCCTGAAGCTAGATTTTCTCCCAAACAAGCCTGATTTTGTTGCATGCAAACAACAAAGGGACAGACCAGCCTGCACATTCACACAGTCTGATCAGCACCTTTGTTATTCACTCATTAATTATAAGCTATTGTAACTAAATTTGCAACATGCAGCATTTCAATTTTCTAGCTAGTATCTGTAGCTGAGCAGACTGGTTTCATTGTTGGTCTGCAACCACGAGGACAGCTTTTTTTTGTGACAAGACTCATACAATTGCAAGATGAAGTCCCACATATCACATCAGTTAACTCGTAGGCTGCTAATAGCACTAGATCTTGTCTGCTCTACCGTCTGCATATCCATTTAAAACTTTTCTGTAGCAAACAGCGAGGGCCCAGATCTGGGTTCACACTATTTGTCGATATGCTGAAATTAGTCCTTTACATGAACATTTACATGCAGCAGACATCATCAGCAGACAGCCTTTTCAGATGCATTTTTTTTTTCGTAACAGGCAAAGGATTAACTATAGGTTCATATTGTGAATTACCAATTTGCCTGTTGTAAACTACATTGTGCCAGTTACATGACAAAAGCAACAAACGACCTTTGTGCCCAGCAAAGACTTGAATCAACCTGGGCATTCATTAATCTCTAGCCTGCCAGTCATGACTTTCATCTTCTCTCGTCTGCTTATGTTCTTTGGTAGCCAATATTGCAAACAATGGACCCAGATTAGACTGCTCCCTTGGGAGCAGTTTAATCAGGGTTCATATTGCTTTCTTTCATGAAAAAATCTTGTCTGAAGTCCACTTGAATATATGCAACAGACGTAAAAAAAAACAGACATCATTTTCAGAACAAAAAATTAGTAGATGGCTTGTGGTTAACTCCTAATTTAACCAGTGGAAGATAAATGGAAGAAATCAACTCGTTCATCCAGCAAAGACTCCTATCAGTCTGATTATCATTCTGCTCTTGTCTGATCAGAGTCTTTGCTATGTGCTAGAAGAAACTATATGGGTCATTAGCTACTCATTTTAGTGAACCGTGATTACTGGTGCTGAAGTTATAAGACTTTTTTCATGCTCAACTCAACTGAGCATGAACTTTGTCCTGCTTATAAAAAAAATGTTAAAATACCAACATGACTTTGTGTCGCATTTGGTAAAGAAGTACATGCATGGAGTATGTACCAAGGATGCTCAAATCAGATCAGTATTTGAAGAATGCCATTTATTTGAAGATAATGCTGGAAGACTGGAAATCTCCCAACATTACTGAAAAATTGCTGATGAGATGTAAAGCTTCAACACAAATAATATTATCAAAGTATTCACAGGGTATACACCTAAATTGACATGTGCACCAATTATGGTGAAAATGGTAAACCTATTTTTTTACCATTATTCTTTAGACACGGAGAAACTTCTCACTACTGGATGTAGGGATGCTGATGCAGGAGTTAGTCGGAGATTATTATAGGCCGAGTTACAAAACGAAGAAAGCCTACGCTGAACTGGATCCTGACGACCTCCTGGAAGGTCAAATGGATCCGAAGAAAGGTGTGAATGCTATCCAGGCATTTACCAAGGTCACTATGAGCATTGCAGCTAACTTAGAACATGAAAGTAAGTAGGTAGAAATTATTTACCCTTAAAGTACCATTAAAATGCACTTCCTATTGTAAAATGGCATCTGATTGGATAAAGTTTGAAATTTGCGACAGTATATCCGCAATGTACTGTCTGAAATAGTTTGACTTCATTAATTACTTCACATTTCATTGGATGGCATGCAGCTTTACGCGGTTCACAATGCTCCAATTTGTGACAAAAAGATTTTGAAATAAAACAAGCATAGAGGGATAACGATTTTTTGGAGATATAATGTTGGATATACGGACAGAAAACACATTTTACGACTCTGCTCACGCATCACAGTAAAACTATATTTCTTACTGTATATCCAATGATACACCTCCCCAAATGAAAATTTTGTATACAGTAACTGATATCCCCTAAATCACAACTATTAATTATCCCCTAAGTCACAAATACTGCAGACGATAAATTTATGATATCTTTAGTGATTTTCATGAAAAATAAGTTTGATATTTCATGTGAAGCCTCTGTTAACACACAATTTTCAAATATCAAGCCCTATTTGGTTTCTTAAGGCAGCAACACAAATTGAAAATGTTGTCCGCTGCGGACAATAAATATATGCTAATTTTCTTTATTTTTGTGAATTATATAGCTTGATATTAAATGTGAATCATATGCTAAGAGATGATTCACATGTAATATCAAGCATTATTTAGTTTCTTAAGGCAGCCACAAATTTGAAATTTTCGTCCGCTGCAGACATTAAAATTGTGCTATCTTTCTTGATTTCATGAAAAATAAGGTTTGATATTATATGTGAATCATCTGTTAACAGATGATTCACTTGTAATATCATGCATTATTCGGTTTCTTAAGGCAGCAACAAAATTTTAAAATGTCATCTGCAACAGATATTTTGTAGCCATTTAATGTCTATGTTTCCATTATATGTCAAAGAAAAGTAGACAAAAAAGTTGATATGTTGATTGTCTTGCAGAGCTTGGTAAAAAGAACAGTAACATCCCTTCACAGTCACATGACTTTGAGAACCCCGCCCAAGAACTCTTTATATGGTCAGTGCTGATGATACGACAGGATATGGCTAAACTCTTCTGGGCAGAGGGAAAGGTAAGAAAGATGAAATATTATACAATTATTGACTTATGTTGAGGTGGACATGG
>CAXHUL010000020.1:262816-276761 GCA_964019695.1 Loripinus fragilis | reverse complement strand
ACGTAACCTTTTTAAATGTGCACAATTTTAACTAAACACATTAAAACACCTCTTCTTTTTAGCAAAAAAAATAATTTTTATAACAAAGTTTTTACAAAATATGACAAAATGCGTTTTCCCACACTTAATGGATTTCTTTATTAAACAATTAATGTTCCAATTAATGACCTTTATTTATTTTATCAAATCCTGGGTCCATGTGCTCAAAAAAACTTATTAAGATAATTTATTTTGAGTACCCACAACATATGTTTTAATTCAGATATAAGAAAATAATTTATCAGTACACTCTTATCTGGAGGCCTAAAATGTTTACTTATGCACACATATATTTATTTGTTATACCTGAAATGACAAAATCTTTCATCATCTCCTAGTGGACACTGTCGATAACCATCACACAAGTAGTCCAGTGACAGACATATATTGGACTGAAGACAGCGGTATTTCGAGCGACAATCTTGATGTGGTGCTCCTGAAAAGTAGAGGGTGTGTTACTTAATATGATATACATATTAACGAGATGCACAGTGTACTAGCTTGATACCACGCCATCGTTCTATGAGAATTTGGATTTTTTATCCTTACAAGCAGATATCAAATTACAAGCATATGGTCCAAGCATGGGCCTAAAGTGCACAACGCTAGTGAATTTACTTATTATCAAACAAGGATATTATTACAGTGAGGTCATAATATGTTTTGTTCTAGATTTAAGTTATCAGCAGATCTTACCATTCTGAAGGTTATAACGGTTTTGTGATTTACCTTATGCCATTGTCATAAACGACTTGTGGAATAGTTGATATATTGCCACACTTATTAAACATTAGGAAAAACTTATTGAGCCATAGAGAAAGTGGAGCAATGGTTGTAGCTCAAGTTACACAAGACCATATGTGAAAAGTAACTATCTCTGCTTGTAGTTTGTACAAGGTGGATACTTTACTTGGCTTTTGTTAATTACATAAGGTAAATGGCTGTTTTCTTGTCATCACACATCATTAAGACAATCTTACATGATGTGTCTTGTGGTAGGAATAGTCAGATACTGTCTTGTTTACAATGTCAGATGTGACAAAATATACGCAGACCAATCTTTATTGCCAATATTTAAACATATTGGTAATAAAAACACAGTACATAGTTAACTATATAGAATGTGCGTCTGATTTTTCTTTCCCATTTTATATGGAATGTGATTTTTTAATGGAAATTATTAATTAAGTAGCAAAAATTCCTGAAGGATGTAAATATTAACAGAAGATTATGTATTTTCATGTACAACAATGTATTATTTGCAACTGTTTAAAGCACGATGTGAATACACTTATTTGTCAACAAAATGACATAATTACAGCCTTACCCAGGCACAAACACCATTTGAGTTGTCTCTTGATGAAGCCCAATTACCTGCTGTATGCAAATGGTCACAGTCTACCATCGCTTTCAGAGTTATCCTCCATGAGTTTTTTATGTAATTAGACAGTATGGGCCAGGTCGAGGAAAAACCTGATTTTGTTTTATGCAAACTACAAGAGGGAGAACAGACAGTGCATCCACGTAGTCTGATCAGCACCTTTGTTTTTTTACTTTAGAAAGGTATAGCATTTATACTGGCTATAATCGAAATTTCAATATTATAGCTAGATTTTGTAGCTGAAAATACTATTTTGAGCCAATCTGGTTAAAACACATTAAGACAGATTTTCTAGCGCAGAAACCTGTATAAAAGTGCATACCACAGTTTATTTCATCCTCCCCATGTTTACAATGTTTTTCGCCATCACAGACAAATATCTCTTTTAAACAGAAACTACCTGGGCATTTGTAGTAGCCATCTGGACAGGGAAATGATCCTGCAAAAGAAAACGAACTTATAAATGGGCCAGCACATGAGATTATGATAACTCCACAAAAAGAAATAATGTAGACTTAAAATAATATAAGGGTCAGTTATTGTTGATGGGGAATTTATCTTAATTTTTGTTGGGACAATTTGTCCCTTCAATTTTTTCAAAGTTAGGAGCATAATAACATATGATAAAATGGAGCTTAATTTTTGTTCCTTACATATTATTTATAGTTTTTGTTTCACCACTATTTTTGTCAAGGCCATATAAATGGTACAAGATGAAACTGGCCAAGTTTAGTGGATACTGTACACATTAATTGGCATTTTATCATCTGCTGTAAGGTTATTTTAGAAAAAAAAAATGACCACAAAATAGGAATCCTGCTTTTCCGACCCATCAGTCTATCTTGAGCATCGCCCAGAGGTTAAAACTACATCTTGCCAGATATGAAGTACAACCTTTGTTTAATTGTGAACATACTTGGCTCATATAAATATATACTTAAATACACAGATTTAATAGTTGACCTTTAAACTCCATGCCAGGGGACCAAAGGTGTGTGTGTGTGTGTGTGTGTGTGTGTGTGTGTAAGAGCAGATAATACTTGCGTAATGTATTACTTTTCATCCTCTTAACTTGAAATGCAGCATAGGCACTTTTAGGACGAAAGCTGATTAAAAGGGCCCCAAACCTCACCCAAGAGCA
The DNA here is from genome assembly GCA_964019695.1 of Loripinus fragilis. Classification (NCBI taxonomy): domain Eukaryota; kingdom Metazoa; phylum Mollusca; class Bivalvia; order Lucinida; family Lucinidae; genus Loripinus; species Loripinus fragilis. The sequence goes on along the minus strand of CAXHUL010000020.1, from coordinate 274,200 downwards.
CCCTAGTGTGTAAGGGGAACACATTTCTGCATGCTATTCTACGATGTATTCTCTTCTATTTGATATACAACATGACAACATTCTGAAAACGTTGATTTTTGGTCTTGGCACAACTCCCCCACCACTTAATTTACCAACAACATCATACCAAGGCTCTAAAACTAATTTATATATATATTTTTTCTTCTATCTGTCTGCAAAAAGGTTTATTAAATATTGAAAATGATTTAGGGGATAGGAGAGCTTGTTGCTTTGCTTTAACTGTCTTCTGATGTCTTGTGACAGTCAGTATTCTGTGGCTCTTTCTCATGGTACCATGGGTTGGTCTTCGGCATGTGATTGTGATATTTCCTGATCATACTCACTTGCTTTTTAGTTATTACAAAATTTAAATATTTTACTTTTGACCCCACTGAAGGGGTCATTGTGTGTTGTTGAATTTTAGAAACCACCAGGACTAATCTACAGGTAAATGGTAGTCGTAATTTCTTGATAAGTATATATATATTATGATGGCTTTGGGGAAATAAAGATTCATTATACAAACTTAAATATATCTTTTGCACTATAATAACATACTCAGACTATTATATAGTAAGTAAAGGATAGTAACTAAGGTGACAAATGGGTACTATAATTGCATATTCAGACTACAGCAAGGACAGTAACTCAAGTGTTAATGGGCTGACTCTAATGAAACTTATGGGGTATAGTGCCTTTATATTTATAATAATTTAAACCAAGATATCACAAAATCTGACCAAGGTTACTGAAATATGGTTCGTGACAGATGGGTTTCACACTATAATTGCCTATTCAGACTACACCTAGGGCAGTAACTCTAATGTAAATCAGTTCATTATAGCAACAATAACTACATGATACTGACCATTAATAGTACTATTTATTCATAATAACCGCAGTAAATGTGCCCTATGGGTACTGAGATATGGTTCTGAAAAGATGGATGGATTGAAAGACGTAATGATGCATGGACAGAGCCAGAACTACACATATCTCTCGCCTTTGCTTTAGGAAGATATTGCCTACCACATTCCTGTAAGTGCATTAGATTTCTACAACCTTGAAGAGATCCATGTTCTGAAACATCATAAAGACACCTTGTTCCTTGTGCCACTGTTATTCCATTGCCACAAACAATGTCTGATGGTGGCGGGAAGAAATCTGAAAATACAATGTTTCCAACTATAAACCTTCAGTTTAGAAATATGTTAATAGTATCAATATGCTTAAGCAGTCATTGTTAAAAGGGTTTCAAAAAGGTAACAATTAAGTTTCTTTACAATAACCAACACTAATGAACTGTGTACTAAATGAAGGTTCAGATAAGCATTGATTCAACCAAGTGGTATCAGAGTATTTACTGTGCACTTAATGGGTAGCTTAGAACTTATTGTTCTTCATTAAGACAGCCACAATTTAGATCAGATTGAGTAAATGTACAGACTGTTTAGAGTATCTTAAAAGGCACATATAAAAATTAGCTGTTTTGTCATGTTTTGGTTCAATTTACATTATTTATAATGAACATACCCCATCTTAGTCTTACACATATTTGGTATCCTAGCTTGTAATGTTATGCATGATAATCAAAAAACCCATATTTAAAAATAATAGATGTCATTACGGTATTCCACTGCAACTAAATACATTCTCTTGTACTAATTTAAGCATGTATTTGTTCTTGATTGTATCGATTCCTGATCTTTGCACCCTTACTTTCTTTCTGCTGAAGTCGCCTGCAAATATAGTCCCTAAAAATAGCTACCGCTCAGGGGTATAATTTACAAATATGTTGATTGTCTGAACACAAAACCTTGCTGTCATTTACTCGTATTTGGACCATATGGGTTAGATATTAAGGGGCTGAAATTGTGAACACTATCAGTTAAGAAACCTAGCAAAGCAAACCTTCATTTCAAGACAACATCAGAACTTATGAATCAACAGAAATAATTCAAATTTTGCCAAATAACAGCCGTGGGACTCGTGGTTTAAAGAATATTTATTTAAGTTTCTTTGAGGTAAAGGTCTATTAAAATTACTGACACTAAGGCGTAACTAATCTAGACCACAGGGGCATGTTTGGCAGGATTTATGTAGACATTGCTAACAACTAAATATACAATATGTGGGCCTCATGGTTTCAGAGAAAATATTTTAAGTTTTTCCTATTATAAGTCTAATGGAGCTATTGATCCCAAGGGCATAACCAGTTTGTACCTCAGGATCTTATGCATGGGACTACTAGACATTGATACATACCATGGAAGTTTCAGAAATTATTTTTTTGAAAAAGTTTTTCAATTGTAAGTCTATGGGTGCTTGTGTTCCTATGGCCACCAGAGTTCAAATCCAATTAGCCTAAAAGCGTTATGAAGTCTTTTCTACCTACCTGATAATATTTTTCATGAAATTTGATCACAATTGGTCAACGGACTTTAAAGATATATTTTTTTTAGAATGGGAATGCAAACCTATGGACCATTGGCATAATAACACCTCACTTGAGCCCAGGTAAGATAACAATAAAGACATGATGAGATGACAGCTGTTGTGGCGCCTGATTACAGACATAACAATTTACTGAAGAATATTTATGTGTCACTCTTAAAAATAACACTTTTGAAAACACAGATACATTACAAGCATAACAAGCAACAGGGTTGAAGCGAATCCTTATGTCATCGGTGTCTTGGTGCTCTTGCAGACTGCTAGGCACATTTAACGTTAGCTTCTCAATGTAAGGCTTAAAACTATGGGAAACCCAAAAGGATGACTTTCGGTTTACAGCCCCTCCACTGTCACACTGGTAATATCTACAAAAAAAAATGGCAAGCACATGGGAACTTGGTATAAACACGATCAAGAAACAAAATTTGAGGCAAGCCTTTACCAATGTGCAAACTTGCTAGAGTCGTTGCTACTTGCATACATAATGTAAATGGATAAAGATGATAACTTAGACCTCTGGGCCAGCTGGGTACACCAGCATTGGTTTTTAAAAGAGGCTTTTGTGCATGTATGTGATTAATGTGTTTTAAAAAAGCTCAATAGTTGCAGAGATAGAGCTACAAAAAGTTAATATAAGGGTGTCATACTTATAGCATACAGCCTTACCTGAGTAAACTGCACTCTTACATAAGCCATTAAAATAGATTAAGAGTAAAATAGGAAAAAAAAGAAATACAACTCGATGGCTAGTTGCCCATTCACATTTCAAGACTGAGTCTACTTATCATGTGCTGATCCAGATACTGTAAACCACTTAATATTCGCAGCATCAAAATTTTGTGACTTTAAAAGATTGTCATATTGGCGGTTTCTCAATTAAATGCCAATTAAAGTTATGCTCTCATTATCTTCCGGCGCTATGGGGAGCACATTCTTTCCTTTAAAAGTAGCCCATTTTAGGACGGTGTTTTCTCTATGTTGAAACGTACTATACCGTTCAAGTTGGTTTTTGAGGATACTGACACCAACATACTAAGTGTGTGTGTCTATAATATTATTTATTTTGTAACTGAATTTGTAAATGTATTTCCCGGTCTCATATTTTTGATGTCATATTTTTGCAACTTTTTTACCGCCAATAGCGCCAAATAAAAGTACCTGCCAAATATAAGTGTTTCAAAATAGTTGGCCTATATGAGCAGATTTTCAAACCACTATTCTTGCATAAAAGACTATGCGCATAGCTAGCTGTTTATAGCCATTGCAAAATGAACAAAAAGCCATGTTCAAATCATGAAATTTACGTGCTGTTTGAAGATGGCTTTAAACTTGACAATTGAGCCATGAGTTGTTTTTATGTAGTTATATACGGAAAGCTGTGCTGTCCAGACTGATCATTTTGCCATTGATTTTCTTTGAAAAAAAGCTGTGCTCCACAATGATGTTGTGACGACGTTATGATGTCCAAAAGTTTACAACAGACACAATTTTATGGGAAAAATCCAGTGAAATAAAACGGATAGTTTAATGTTTAGCGACGTTTTTAGCGCGATTTTGGTGAAAATCAGGTTAAATATACAAGAAGAATGTTCACACCTGTTCTTTTCATTGCATTAACACTTGCTGGGTTCCTCATAAGATTTTTGATTAACGGGCCTATGTGCCTCATATTCAAACTGCTTCCTCTGAAAAGTTGGCCTGGGTCGCCCTCTACTCCTTTGCCTTTGCGTAGAGCATTTCCTTTAATCAACGATAAATGTGCCAACACACGAGATTTTGGTATGTATCACATTGGAGAGCACCAAAGGATTAGGCGAGTCTTGCAATTGTGCAGGCTTGTCTTGATCCACATTTGAACTAAGTTGAGGTTGGCGTGCCATGAAACAGGTTCAAGCCCTCCAGTAAAATGTTTTACTGACCGTTCCAAGGCGTTACTTCTTTTGTGGATCGTTTGTGTTATTTATGTCTTGTGTTTGTACTGCATTCGCGTCTGTTCTTTGCTGCCTTGTGATCACCCGAAGGGAAAGGGCTGACCTCTTGGCTCTTGTTTGTGATGTTTATTGTGATTTTTTAGTTACTTTCCCATTTGGTATCCTGGGACAGGTGTGGTTCTTGATTGTATTGATTCCTGATCCTTGCTGTCTTTCTTACTTTGTTAAAGTCTTTGTTGCTTAATGCACACAATTTTGATGATAATGAAGAGGCAGACCAAAAATTATATAGATACGTCAGCATGTGCATTCCAAGGAGGTTTTTAGTGTATATACCAAAAGCTTGTGTGCTGGGTCAAACTATGAGAAATAGCTATAAAAAGTATACTTATGCATGTACCATGCCCACAGCCTGTAAAATATTTTCACTTAAGCATGACATTATTTTGGTCATGAAGTTTGAATTCCAATAATGGTTGGCATTTTATAATGTAGAATGTATATTATGTATAACCAGTACAAATGACATTACCTGCTATATTGAGTCATTTGTTTATGTTTTGCAATTTATGACGATTACAAAGGTCATGTTCAGCGAGTTTAACATTACAAAATTATTTAAATTCAGGACCTGGCGTTAAAGTACTGACATTATCTGGGATAAATCATTATGCTGTTATTAAGGGTATATGTACTTACCCCTTACTTCCATTAAACCATTTAACATATCGTAGACACTGACAATAACTGTTAGCTCCACCAGTTCCATTTGTGTCTATTTCATACAGCTCCTGGACCCATGGTTGACAGAGCTGATCTACACTCTGGTAGCAGCTGTATTTTTTATGTAGAATATCTATAACAGCTAGTGAGCCATACTGAAGATATATAGCACCACTCCCTCGTTTTCCTTTATCATTCAAGAAGTCAATATCATGATATTTGGTAATCACTTTTCCAGTTGCATGTATCTCATCAAAATTACACTCAAGAGTGCCGCCATCTATGAAATGAACAAATAGGAGATTTCCATTAAATTATCAGAAAACTCATGCTCACACAAGTGGATGCAATGTGTTATTTTTTTTACATTAGTGCACTCTGATAAGTGCCTTTATCAGTCACTCCTCATATTAATTACATTGCTGCACGTTACCTGATAAACATGGTCTGTTGAATGGCATGTACCTTTATCAGGTCATGATGACATTGCACTTTTTAAATGACGTCGCTAATGACGCTGAGTTAACACAAAATAAAAATTACGTCATAATAGCTAGTTTGAAGAGTGTTCAACAATTGGTAAACTGATAAATAGACAACCAGGTCCGCATCTTTCGATATCAAGTTACCAGGCTCGGCTTTTAGAATGCATGTTGAATCGCTGGGCAAGCCTTGTGATGTCAACAAGCGTTCTCAAAGCCTTGCCTGGTAATTTTGATATTCAAAGACACTCACCTAGTATTCTCTACTTATTATTCCCACTCTGAAAAGTATAATAGCTAAACTTGCTTCATGCAAAAAAAAACAACGTAATATACTAGCTAGTCTGCCACAAATCTCATACACAGGTTAACTCACACTGCTGCCCACAAATAATATTGCAGTACCTATTCACTAGACCATCACAACAATATCAATATCAACAGGAACAAGAGCAATAACAGGATAAATGAGAATGACCAGAAAATGTTACAATAAATCTTTGACAACAAATTCTTTTACAGACTTAGAAAATGATAAATAGAGTGTCGTTCATGAGTGTGATGATTTATTGAATTTATTAAACAAGTTGAGTAAAGAGATAAAATGCTAGGCTTGCTGAGCATTTTATCACTTTATTGCATCAAAAAAATTTTGAAAAACGGATCCTTCAGAAATAGTGAGAACCTACAATATTAGAAAACAGCAGACTTGATTGTATCAAGTATGTCATGAGAACTAATGGAATGTGCAGCAATTCTCACGCCCCCTAGCACCAGCTTGAGCAGCATTCTTCCAGAGCCCAATATTCATGAACCAGAATATGAAAACATATCAACACTATATCGATGCATGAATAGAAGTTTTACCAACTTCAAACAGAAACAACGACAGCTGTTGCGACCTAATTAGTCTGGACAAACGGATCCTTCAGAAATAGAGAGAACCTACAATATTAGAAAACAGCAGACACAATTTTATTTATGTCTTGTGTTTGTCATGCTTTAGCGTCTGTTAAATGCTGTCTTGTGGTCACCTTAAACATATGTAATAGTATGTGGCGTTATAATTTGTCACTGTTTGACAGTCAACATGTGTTTTGGAAGGACCAATCGATTATGTGTGAGCAATAAATAGATCAGTGGTAGTAAAATTTAGTGGCCTGGGGTTTATTTAACTGACAAAGCAGGTTATTAAAAGCATGTGGTTTGCATTGTTAATACAGGGATTTGGGTATTGTATTACATGACTTTAAATAGTGCGTGTCACTATAATGTATGCAAAAATATACATTAACACTTTAATGCATCTGCATATAAAATTATGTACAGTTGTCTAATGTTTGATAATTATTAAAAGAAAAGGTAAGTATGGCTAGGACAAATGTGAGAATATGATAAAATCACAGTCCATCCCATTAAACTAGGAATAGACACCAGGACACATACATATACATAGAGGATTTTACATGAGTGCTCATGTTTTATTGCATTTATTTTACGAGTTGGGGAAAAGAGAAAGAATGCGAGGCTTGACCAGCATTTTTATCTCTTTTTCGCAACAAGTTTAATAAATTCATTAATACAGGAGCACGAATATTAGATTATATTTATCATATGACATCAATATAACTTACACATCGTTTTTTGGCGTGAAAATATCAAAAATTTTCCAGCTTTTACGCAACGTTATAATATACGTTGAATGACCTTACTAAATTTGCAAACCATTAGTGGTTTATCGATTAAAGCAATTATCTCTCTCTTCATCAGAACTAGAAAGGTTTCAAAGAACTAGGAGCGAACACACAAACACACACATACAATGGTAGCAACAACAAACACTGAACTTATAACGACAACATGACGCTTGAAAACGGACAGCAAAACATATTGATGCTGAAATTAAAGTAAACCGTCCACTGTAAAAAAAAACTTCATAATCCACATCGAAGAGTTGGAAGTACCAGCTAAAGTAATTAATAATAAGGGATACATTTAACTCATAGAATAGGCTTATGAACTGTTCTGAGAATTTAACAATGTTTTAATAATAAAATTCAAAGAAACGTCCCACTGAGATATTTCTATTCAGCACGCATAATAATTGTTTTTATTTGAAATACTGAAAACATAAAGTGGGTTACCCTTACTTACTTAATATATATTTTATAGGTAAATATCTTCAAATCAAACATCTTTACCTGGAAGTTAAACCCCTGGTCGTAATGACTTCAAACAAGAACAAGAAATGAACAAAGCTCACATACCCCCGGCAGTAGCCATCAGAGGTTGTAACACTTTCAGAGAAAAGACAAAATTGTTAAAGATTTCAAAATCCTTAATCAAGTAGATTCTGGGAAAACTTTGATGGAAAATGTCCCTATGTGTTATCTAGGAGTGACAGAGGGAAAAATTGAAAATTTGAAAAAAGGCAAAATGAGGATTAGCATCCTAATTTTCATTTGCCTACCTGAAGGTGTACACAAAATTTCATAATCCTAAATCAAGAAGTTGCTGAGAAAACTGACGAAAAATGTCCCATGTGTTATAAAGGAGTGATAGAAGGAATAATTGAAAAAGAAGGCAAAATGAGCTTTAGCATCTTTATTTTCATTTACACAATACACTTAGCCTACTTGAAGGTGTACACAAAATTTGAAAACACTGGCTCCAATAGGAGCCGAGAAAACTGTGAAAGAAATTTTCATTGCAGAGAAAGAAAAATGAACAAATAAAGGGACTGATATGCTATATGCGGCTGTTTTTTTTTGTTAAACAATACAACTCATCACTATCAAGCTTTGTACCAAATTTCAGAATCCTAAGTCAAGTAGTTGCTGTAAAATCTTTGACAGAAAAAATGTCTGTTTGTATTATTAAGAGTAACAGAAGGAAAAAATGAAAAATTAAAAAAAAAGGCAAAATGAGGATTAGCATCTAAATGTTCATTTACTCAATACACTTTGCCTGCTTGAAGGTGTGCACAAAATTTGAAAACACTGGCTCCAATAGGAGCGGAGAAATCTGTGACAGAAATTTCCATTGGAGAGTAAGAAAAATGAACAAATAAAGGGACTGATTAGAAATATGAGGCTGTTTTTGTTACACAATACAGCTGATCACTATCAAGCTTTGTACCAAATTTCAGAATCCTAAGTCAAGTAGTTGCTGAGAAATCTTTGACAAAAAAATGTCCAAATGTATTATATAAGAGCGACAGAAGGAACAAAATGAAAAATTGAAAAAAAAGACGAAATAGGGATTAGCATCTTTTTTTTCATTTACACAATACAACTTGCCTACCTGAAGGTGTACACAAAATTTGAAAACACTGGCTCCAGTAGGAGCTGAGAAATCTGTGATGGAAATTTCCAGTGGAGAGAAAGTAAAATAAACAAATAAAGGGACTGATAAGCAATATGTGGCTGTTTTTTGTTACACAATACAACTTTTCACTATCAAGCTTTGTACCAAATTTCAGAGCCCTAAGTCAAGTAGTTGCTGAGAAATCTTTGACAGAAAAAAGTTTACAGACAAACAGACAAACAAACATAATTACAGAAAAGGCAAAAACTATATACCCCCTATATACTTCGTACCGGGGGTATAATTATTGTGATTGGACAGTAATTGCTGTTAAGTTACCTTGTTGATATATATTGATGGAAATGGTTAAGTTTTGACAAGATCATTAACATCAACCAATTATTTGTCAGGAAAGGTATTATTTTTTAAATGTAATGACAAAGATAACTGATGTAAGTGGAATTGGCAATAATAATTACGTATTTCAAACATCCCATTTTCTCTGTATCCAGCATTCCACCATTCCTGACATGTACTAGGCTTAATGCAATTCTTCTCATCGTCTTCTGATCGACAGTCTGGTATACCATCACATCGGTATGCTAGTGGTATGCAGGTGTAGTCCCCACAACTGAATGATGTGTCACTATTACATATATCTACAGAACAAGAATGGAATTTATGATATCAAGGTAAAATAATACACAATTAATTCTTATTATTGTAAATTGCAACACCACATATTTCACTTCATTTTATGGCACATCTGTTATATAAATAGAAGATCTTACATAATTGCTCATGTTTTATTGAAGTTATTAAATGAGTTGAGAAAAAGGGATAAAAATGAAATGGAAATATGATTTATGCTTTCGTTTGTTTAAGAAAAATATTACAACTAAATGTAAATGAATATGCTAACTTTTACGCTTTTAGGGGTCTTTCATGCAAACCAAACCAAACCAAACATCTATGTGCCTTGATCCACATCTGAACTAAGGGTGAGGTTGGCGCGCCATGAAACAGGTTTAAGTCTTCCAGTAAAATATGTTTACTGACCATTCCAAGGTGATGCCTCTTTTGTGGATCATTTGTATTATTTCTGTCTTGTTTTTGCTATGCTTTTTGCGCGTCTGTTTATTGATGCCTGGGAATAGTCTGGCCTCTTGGTTTGTGATGTCTAATTGTGAAGTTGTCACTTTCCCATTGGTATCCTGGGTCAGGTGTGGTGCATGATTTCATCTATTCCTAATCTTTGCCCTCTTTCTTACTTTAAATAAATGAATAAGAGTATATATCATATATTTTACTCTGTCGCATGAGAAGCTTAATTTTCATATATATATACTCACATGATGAAAAAAAACTTGGCTCAGACAATATCTACAGTTTTTATTATGATGATATGGCAGATAGCCTTACATAAAGATTTTCATAGAGTATCAAGAACTATCTTACAGCAACTTTTTTCATCTTCTCCAAGTGGACAGTCTGGCTTTCCATCACATCTTAGATGCATGTCAATACACTGATGGGATTCACATTGAAACATTGCCATACCACAATAGGGGAAATCTGAAACCAACAGATAATATATTAAATAAAACAAATCTGCTAAATCCCATTACTCCCTGATACATTTTGCATTAAAATATTATTTTCATAACCATCATCATATTCTATTTTCTAGTTATAATCTTAACTTTAATTATACTGTAGCTGAAGCATTTCCGTACCGAACCCTTGGAAGGATGAAAAAACGATCAGCCGAACGCTTGAAGAAAATCACGTCAATAATATGTTAAAATGTCGTCATTGTGTTATGACGGTTCTCATCTACTCAGCTTAATTGTGAACTTCTGTGAGTTTTGTTTAAATAAGAATAAAAATTCGAAAAATTAATGGTAATTAAGAAACAGAATCTATTATTCGTGTGAGGATAGGATAGAATAATCTGTCCCCCATGATCACTGTTTTATTCCTTAGAAGGCCTTGTGATGCATTGTGATACCAAACTGTAATCCTCAGGATGTTTTATTTTATCCAATCCTCACCCTCATGATATATTCTGCTTACAGATGACTGAACCCAATAGTGAAACCAGTCATATCATGATATTTTGTTTTCTAACCTAAAGTAAAACCAGACATCTCATGACATAGTGTTACCTAACAGAGGTACTCAAATGCTTCCTTTACAATACAATGGGGCTAGAGGCCTAAATATTGGTCTTCATATACATCCATACTTTGTCTATGCATGCTGTGAAAGATCTGGCAAGCTCGCATATTTTATTCTTTGACAATGTGTATAGTATCAAAATCTATCGACCTGGCAAACTATTTTCAACGGAGGATATTTATTGTATTAAACTCTCTACTGCCATTCTCTTGCTTGAAAGAAATAGTGCTTATTTGATGACCATGTCCAATTATCAGTGACAATAATGATTATATCTTCAAACATT
>CAXHUL010000020.1:134825-262793 GCA_964019695.1 Loripinus fragilis | reverse complement strand
CACAACCTTCAGCGACAGAAATACATCGTAGTAAAGAAAATTCTACCTGTGAGCCATGAAAGTACACAATGGGCAGTCCTATACTTTTTACTTATTGTATCAATGCGTATCGAAAATTTCTCCAGAAAATAACGGGTAAACGTAAACCTAGTAAATATATATTGTATATATACACTTTAAAATCTCTTTTTCTGACTATATGTGTACATTATTTTGATACGATTCTTTTTAAGAAATGATGAACAGTGCCTTTAGTGCAATATTTTATCCAAATTTATTTTATTGACTGTTGAAAGATTAAAATCGCAGTGAATCCCTTTGCTCCGTATGACTGCCTTGAAATTAAATTCACGGCTAAAACACAGTTTTGGTGCTGATGAGTGTCTCACTTGGCAAAAAATAAAGCACTTGATATGATGATATATTATCATTTTCTATATTGTTTTTCACACATCTTACCTAAAACTAGTCTTTGTTTGTGAAAATATCCCTTCATATAATGTTTTATACTTTTACTTCTGCCTGTTAATAGGTTACAAACACTACACCAAAGATATAACATGATAGATAAGAGCAAAATATAAATATCTGCAGTTCTTTTTCTCTGAAACAACAATGAGAGAAACTGGTTAGCATTATGTGAGGCCAAACAAAGAAGATAAACAGTAAAAGATGCAAAATATAAGCATATCTTTACGACAACCGTTGGCTGAATTTGTCATAAATTGCACTCTATCAGATTGCATCTCTTAACTTTTACCAGAAGTATATCTCAATGCTTAAAATCATTTTCTGAATACAGTAAACCATACTTTAAGACATCAAAGTAGTTACAGTAGTCCAAAAGGTCAACTATCAAAAAATATTCTTTGTCAAAATGCACTTAAATCTGGTCCAATGTTCCATGTAGAATCTGTAACTTTTTCTGATGCTAATTTCTCATAGATTCCAATTGTCATGACAATGAAACATTGTCTATCTGATATTTATGTTGAATGACACATATTAAAAGGAAGTAATTCTGAGGTTGAAAATCTTCCAAGATTTTGCTTCATGGATTGTCACGGTTACAGACACTACAACAGTTTACTTTCTTGTTCCTGACAGAAATGTTCTATGGTGCGAAGCATTGGACAACCCTGGAATGCAAACTGTATTTTTGGAAACTATAGTCTTTTATGATATAATGGAAATCAATTTTACTTAAATTAGCACATGTCTTGTATAATCATGGGTATAGTACAGTGTATTAGTGTCGTTCTTGCAGTTTTTATGAAAAACACTATCTTTAGGATTTGAGGAGAAAATCCAAAAATTTTGACCAATTTCTTTAATTCAAATTGGTAAATGTAGAAGATAAGTGTCTTTATAAGATGCAAACAGTTCTGTATCAATATTTTAACATGAATTATTTGGACTATAAATGATTTGATTTTCAAAACGAGACAGCATAACGCTTATAAATGGCTATTTTGGGAGCAAATTTTAGACCATATCTCCAAAACGAGCAATGTTAGCAGCTTGAACTTTTCAGGCAAACGAGATCTGACAATGCCTTTCTGCATAACTCTTATAAAGTGTTCCTATTTGACACAGTTCTTCTGTAGCATAGATATAACATGAAATTTAAATCAGCACAAATGCCGTGGTTTAGCCGTCACGGAAACTTTACTGACAAAAATTACCTCAAGTTTGCACAATGCTAAAAACGTGTAAAATCAAAGTTTGGAAAACACGTGGAAAGCGCGCACTAGCTGACGTGAATAGTTACTGCAAATGACGTCAGTCGTGGCGTTAGACGGTATATCGTCATTTTTACGTATAGTCATGTAAACGTATGCGACACAGTCGAACAATCAGCAGGATTTCTTGAGTGCAATGGCAGAAAGTTGGAAGAAGCTGAAGACTTCAAATGTGTTTTCGTCCTTTATTCAAGAAATAGATCAGTTCTAGCAGTGAATTTTTGTGTAATAATTCACTGTTCGGGGGGTCAGTTGTAAAGAAGATCAAATCACGAACGCGTAGCGCGAGTGATTTATCTTCGTACAACTGGCCGACAAACAGTGAATTATTACTCAACGATTCACGCATGATAGCTGATCTATTTCGATTCTAGCACAAAATAAACGACGAAAACACATTCGAAGTCTTCAGCTTCTTACATCTTTCTGCCATTGCACTGAAGAACTCCCGCCAATACTTAGACTACGTCGCATACGTTAACATAAATTTGTAACGTATTTTAAGCGTAAAAACGATGTAACACTATCTAACGTCATGAATGACGTCATTTTCCAGTAACAAATGACGTCAGCTAGCCCCTAATCTCCTCGCGATTTCAAAACTGTGAACTATTGTTTGATATATCACAATTTTTCAGCATTGACTCTATAGGCGAGGTGTGTTAGAATGTGTGTTAGAATCAAAAAATATAAGCTCTATTATAATAATTCACTGTTTGTCGGTCAGTTGTATGAAGATAAATCACTCGCGCTGCACACAAGTGATTTAATCTTCTATACAACTGACCTTCAAACAGTGAATTATTATACAACAATTCACTGCTAGAGCTGACCTATTTCTTAAAACAAATAACAGAAGCTAGTTATTCCTAAGAAACATATAAATGTTAATTCTAATATCACATAAGACAGGTGTCAATCGAAAACGCTCTTAACAATCGACGAACGTGGATCAAAAATCGCTTGAAACAGTGTTTTCAATCGCCATTTGTCGACAAATGACAATCGAAAATTCTGTTTCTAACGTTTTTTTATCTGCGTTTGTCGATAGTATTAAGGTTTTCAACTGTCGCCTATCCAGTGTGAATATGTTTGGTTAAATATGGTTCAACTAAACCATTAACAAATTAGACAGTAAATGAGATTTTGTCAATTATCGCAAACTTTAAGACGAACTGCAATGCCTCTGATGAGCCTGTGCATATGCACAGTCTCAAAAGGGCATTTACCCCTCCTATACACAAAGACCACTCAGGCCACACTTGAAACCCATATCCCCACTAGATAACTTATCGTGCATGTACGTCATGCCTGAATCAAGAAAGTTTTGTCAGATGGGGTCTAATATTGACGTTTGTTATTTAGTTGATGAAGGGAGGGTGGATTCATAATACCATGCAACATGTATGATGATTGTCTGTTTTAATATGTTATTTACTAAGTTTCTTTTGACCCAGATATTGGAGATATTGATGGTAAACAAGTTGTTGTAAACAAGGTGTTTATTTGATTATAAGATTTTTCTAGAAGGATGACTAATCATCTATAAATTAAAAATTTATTGTCATGGAAGTTTCCGGAAAAGTCTTGAATTCCATAGAAATTTCTTGTCCATGCCAATACAAGCTTTGAGTAAGCTCTGGAATCATTGAGAAATTTGTGGAAATTTCCAGAATAAATAACAAATAAATATAGCATAAAAAAATATATATAAATAAAACAAATTTCTTTGAATGCCCACTAAATCTAAACCTAAGTATCAAGCCATTGCCCGGATGATGGTGGTACCCTTCCGGCACCATATCACAGATTGGAGCCCGGTGGATGCTACCATCTTTCGCCAAAACAGAACTCCATGTTACCCTTGTATGACCTACATGTCATATGTATGCGCTCCCTTTGCTACACTGCAGATTAGCCACCATAAGTTATGCTTTATATATGTACCAGCTCCTCATGTTGTTAGTTTACTAACCTGAGTGAATAAATAAATTTTATTTGATTTGATATCATGGTTCTTTCTTGATTATTCTGGAGCTTTCTTAAAGGGATATATTAGTAAATTTTCATAAGCGCATCTTTGAAATAGTTTCATCATTTAAAAGTTTTAACCTATTGTGCTGGAATTTTATACTGGAATAATTTGTGTTTAATTTATTCATTCTGGATTACTTTGGATTATTCAGTTTTGAAAGACTATGTGTTCATTTGGATTCAACTTCAAAATCTGGGGATTAGAAACTGCTGCAGAACTTGTGTTGATAAAAAATAGTAGGTGAGTATGATCAGGAAATACCACAATCACAAATCGCAGACAACCCCGTGGCACCACCAGGAAGAGCCAATCAACCATCACAAGACACCAGGAAGATAAAATAAGCAAAGCAGCCAGCTCTCTCCTCCCCATCAAGATGATTGCAATACTAGAATGGACATAAAGTAACGTACAACAAAGCATAGAACAATTACAGACTCCCACAATGGGAGTAACAATAAACAAAAGTCAACAACAACACCGCCTTAGAACTGACAGCAGCCTAATGCATGGAGGAGCTTAAATGCATTTTACCGGCACCAAATATTCGCCCTAGATTCTACTGTTGTTGAAGTACAAGAAATTTTCAGCTCGCATGGAGGCAATCTATTAATGCAATGTATAATCATGGAGAAACACACTAATCAAAATTAACACAC
The DNA here is from genome assembly GCA_964019695.1 of Loripinus fragilis. Taxonomy (NCBI): domain Eukaryota; kingdom Metazoa; phylum Mollusca; class Bivalvia; order Lucinida; family Lucinidae; genus Loripinus; species Loripinus fragilis. Next base: position 258,357 of record CAXHUL010000020.1, on the reverse strand, counting down.
CATGATGAAACAAAAAAAAGAGCTCATGACTCACAGATAGTCAGAGCTAAAGAAAACATCAAGTTGAGCCAGAGTGGGTCCAGCTACTGATAAGCATCAGGCACCAACCCACCTATTAAAGCTTTACGTCAGAGCCATCATAGAGTATAAGACCTGACCCATCGTCATGCAATTAAAGAGGAAACCATAGCTATAAACCGTGATTGGGTTTAAAACCAGACATGCAGACTGTCACATGATATCCAAGTTATATCCAACCCTACTATAACGTTTTATAATCTTTTTGAATTGATCACTAAAATAAGGTTTTCGAACAATTCGTTTGAATTTATAAACTAAATCACCATAAAATATAGGTTCTTATATGCCTTGTTGAAGAAGAGTTTTTAACCCAATGTTGTATTTAACAATTAACTCTGAGTCTGTGGTAGAATTTAGAAAATGATTTTTGAGTTTTACGATATCTATAACCTGGTTTTTAATAATTAAGCAGTTAAAAATAAGTTTCTGTTGTTGAAGTCATCAACATTACAACACACTCTAGCAAAACGAATATGCTGAGAACTACACCATAGGAAGGGGAGCGAGGAACATCTCCATCAAGAAATGGAAAATTTACTATTTCAAAATTAAAATCATCCCGTCTATCATATTTTTAGAAGAAACTATGCCATTTGTTATTGACAAGTTCAAGTCTAAAAATGGAGCTTATGTATCAGAAGATTAAGCCTTATTTAACTGAAGTTCAGTAGGAGATATCTGACCTACCATTTGTTCAAAATAAGGATTATCAATATTAAGTAAGTCATCTAATTATTTGGAGGTGGAGTTAAAAGCTTCAATAATATCAGTTTTTATAAATATATTGTCCAAAAGATAATGGAGAGCATCACACATTTTCTGACATGACCAACTTTATATCGTTTAGAAGTAAAAAAGGCATTTTATCAATACAAGCCAAATAAAATGAGCCCTCTCTGTTGAATGTTTGTTCAATTATTCTGTGAGTTTTTCTTAAAATAAGGTTAAAACATGAGAACACAATATGGGTAGAAAATGCAGAGCGTGAAGAGAGATTGAGACGTGAGAAAGAAGAGCGAGGAGACAGAATAAGAATGGAGACAATAGAAAGAGAAGATAGGTTGTTGAGACAAAAACTTGAAATGGAAGACGAGAGGGAAAAGAGAAATAGAAGGAGAAAAATGAGAAAACAAGAATTTATTGAAATTGAAAAAGAAAAATTACACTTTGAGTTAAAGATGAAAGAGCTTGAGTTGGAAGGAAAATCTAAACCAAAACATTTACCTTTAGACTCTAGCAAAACTTTTGATGTGACAAAACACATCCGACTTGTTCGGCCATTTCAAGAAAAAGAAGTTGACAAATATTTTTTTTTTTACATTTTGAGAAGGTTGCAGAAAACCTTAAATGTCCAAGAGAGCAATGGACCCTACTTTTGCAGAGCGTTGTAATAGGCAAAGCTCGAGAAACTTACACTCAGCTTTCATTTGAACAAAGCTCAGATTATGACAAGGTAAAAGAACTTATTCTTAAGACTTATGAGTTGGTCCCTGCGCTTACAGACAGAAATTTAGAGATTGTAGGAAAGAACCTGACAAGACACATGTGGAATTTGCTAGAAGAAAAAGGAACTTTTATTTAACAGGTGGTGCTCTTAAAATAAAGTGGGTTCTGATCATGCAAAACTAAGACAGCTAATGCGTGTTGAAGAATTCAAATTTTGTATAAATTCTGACGTCAGGGCTTTTTAAAATGAAAAAAAAGTTGAAAATTTGGATTTAGCAGCTAGACTAGCTGGTGATTATTCTTGGACTCATAAGGCTTCTTTTGTTAACAAACCATTTTCTAGGAAACCATTCAACCCTCAAATGAAATTTACACCTCAATCAAGAGCATTTTTCCCTCAGTCAAAACCATATTCCCCTCAGTCAGGTCCAAAATCCAACCCCAGTAAACCATCTGATGATTCCACTCATTCAATTACTCCAAATATATTCTTTAAAGCTGCATACTCCGTAACTATGAACATTTTTCGAAAATTTTTATTTTCTTTTTAAATCATTTGTAAAAGTAGAATTAAGCTATGTTTTCACAATAAAAATGTTCAGTACAACTGAAAACTGCATGGAAAAGTGAATTATCTTATCAAATAGGTGTTTTTTTCTCTTGTTGGTAATTATTTGCGTCCCTCCAATAATTCTAGACCGTTGAATTTTAACATAAATGCAGTTGTTCTGATAGTGATAACTTGTTAAGATTTACGAAAATGCTAAAATGTTTACCTGAATTTGAGTATTTTTACTGTGTTCTTGAAAAATAAAAACATTATTTTTAAAATTAGAAGATTGAAAGTTACAGACTATGCAGCTTAAAAGGGTATCCTTTGGAAGCAAAGACTGCACCAAAGAACTGAAACTAGCTAGCATATTTTCTGGGCCAGACTAGCTAGTTTCTGCCATTTAGGCTTCATCAGTGACCTTCTCATAGTTTCAAAGTTCCACAATGAAACCCATGATCCCAAAGGACAAGAAAATAAAATCTACACTATAGTGAAGGGCAGGAAGACGTTCTACTGCCGTCACACAGTCCCAGTCACCAGGTGAAAACAAAGGTCAAAGTCCTTTATCCCAGCCAATTTGCAACTATTGTAAACAATCAGGCCATATCATTTCTGAATGTATAGCTTTAAAAGAATGAGAAAAAAAGAAAGACAGGAGAGTCCTTAACCCACAGGTCTCACCTCTTTAAGATTGAAACTAGTCTTTTATTAAGGATGAGAATCCTATTTTGGCCAAAACATCTGAGACTGATGCCGTTATGGAGATATATGAACCCTTCTTATCAGATGGTTCCCTGTCACTAAATAGTGACTTGTCCCAGTCTACCCCTATTAAAATCTTATGATATTCTGGTGCTTCTCAATCCCTTATCTTGGCAGATACCCTGCCTTTTCTGAGAAGACTTCTTCTGTGACAAGTGTCCTTATCCAGGGTGTAGAGTGTGGATTTATGAATGTACTGCTCCATAACATTTATTTGTCCTCAGACTTAGTTACTGGTCCCATGGCTGTAGGTATTAGACCTTCTTTACCTTTTAAATGTGTTCACTTGCTTTTAGGCAATGATTTGGCTGGAGATAAGGTTGTGGTAGACCCACTTTTGACCAGCACACCCTGTGTTGATCAACTGCCTGATCCTATTGAGCAGGAATTTCCTGACCTTTACCCTTCTTGTGCTGTCATTAGAGCAATGGCAAAGAACGCCAATCAGAATTATGGGATGCAGGATATTTTTTAGCTGACACTTAAATGGGTCAGTTCTTTAATGATGATATTTCAAATTCTCTTTCTCCCAGCCAGTCTGACATTCAGACTGACTTTGACACTTCAAGGTCAAACACTGACCTTTCACCTTCAATTTCAAATGACCAGCTGTCAATGTCAAAGCTTTGTAAGGAACAACACAGTGATCCTGAGATATCACCTTTATTTGATAGAGCTTTGGATGAAAATGAAATGTCACAAGTTCCTGTTTTTTAGTATGTTAAACATGACATTTTGATGAGTAAATGGTGTCCTCCTGATGTCTCAGCAGATGATGAATGGACATTTAACCACCAGATTGTGATTCCTGGAGCTTATCGCCCTGAAATTTAGACTTTGGTTTGGTTTTAATATGTTATTTACTAAGTTTCTTTTGACCCAGAAATTGGAGAAATTGATGGTTAACAAGTTGTTGTAAGCAAGGTTTTTATTTGATTATAGGATTTTTCTAGAAGGATGACTAAACATCTAGAAATTAAAAATGTATTGTCATGGCAGTTTCCAGAAAAGTCCAGAATTCCCTAGAAGTTTCTTTCCACACCAATAGAAGCTTTGATTAAGTTCTGGAATCAATGAGAAAGTTTTGGAAATTTCCAGAATAAACAAATATAGCATATGATATCATAGTTTTTTTCTTGATTATTCCAGAGCTTTCTTAAAGGGCATATATAAGAGTAAATTTTCATAAGCACATCTTTGAAAAAATTTCACCATTTAAAAGTCTAAACCTATTGTGCTGGAATTCTTTACTAGAATTTTTTGTGTTTAATTATTCATTCTGGATTACTTTGGATTATTCAGCTTTGGCAAAAGAGGCGAACTTACTGTTCATTGGATTTAACTTCAAAATCTGGGGATTAGAAACAGCAGCAGAACTTGTGCGATAAATATACTGAGGGACAGTTTGGACATATAAGGTACTGTAAATTAGACTTTCTATGATTGTATAATATTTTCCATCGCTTTTGTAAACGAAAATATAGTTATTTATAATAAATTTTGTTAAATTTTATAAGTGCATTTTGCTGACTTTCCAAATACCAAGTTTTGGTTTTCTGAATTTTTTTCTTAGTACGCCTGTCACGTAACAACCACTTAAAGTGGGCAATCATCGGCCCACCAGCGAAGTGTGATTAAATGGCGTTTGGCTGGTGTGCGGATGATGGCCCAACACTGAAAACTCGCTTGGTAGCTTTCTGATTTTTCAGCGGATCTGGACCAGTACCTATTGCTAGGAAACCCTATATTTTTGTGATATTTCAGGTGGGGGGTTCCGGATGCCCTGTCCCCCCCCCCCTCTTGATCCGCCCATGTATGAACATGATTTTTATTATGCGATGAGTATCATTCTTGTCGAAATAAGAAAAGCTATGTTACATCACAATAGAGCGAGGACGGAAACGCTTCAGTAATGAAAAGTTCAAAACAGTACCTTGTTATTGTTTACTTGTCGGTTGTGCCAAATGATTTTTTAACAAATGAAAAAAAGAATTTTGATGTACATGTACATAAAAAAGTATTGATTAAGTATATTCCTATGTTAATACTACCGACGAACGTCGATCAAAAGTCGTTAAAAACTGAGTTTCGATTGCCATTTGTCGCCCGACTAAAACACTGTTTCTAGCGATCGTCGATTGTTAAGAGCGTTTTCGCGAACCAGCGCATACAAATAAAAATAGCCCTATGTTATTTGATCAAATTATTCTGATCCGTCAAAATATATGGCCATCAGTAAGTTGTTTATATAGGAATATACTTTTTGCTTACTGTAAAGGCGGCAACTTTAATATTTATATCTAGTCGTGTTTCGGCTATTTCATCTGCTAAGCATGGGAAATCAGATTCGATTATAATTTAGTGAATAATTAATAAGTTGTTTGGGCTGCGCAAACGTGCGTGCATTTCATGCAAAATCCTAACCGTATACAAACTGAACTCACATATATTAATTCTTAAAGCCCATAATCACAAAATGTATGTTTTTTGTCGCCCACTAAATTATTTAACGCCTCATAGACAAACAGTGTGGACCCAGATCAGGTCTGGTCTGAGTCTACACTGTTTGCGTCTATACTTATTTTAAACAAGAAACAGTTGTTAATTTGTTGACGTTTTTAAACAGTGTTAAAGGGGGGTCTCATATGCGCCCACGCATGGATTTTCATATAGTTTAACCTGGTGAATACCTATGACCTATCAACTATACAAATGCATTTATTTACTTCAAGAGTGACTTTTAGGTCTCAGGAGATCACCTTGTGTTAGTCCATTTTTTCGATGACACCTGTCTAATATTTTGTCAATTTTTAAATATCAGTTTTATCCGATCTCACCCAGTTTATGCTAGAATAGTGAAAGGACTCTACATGAATTGCTTTGATACTATTTTGGTCTATACAAACATGCACACAATTTTTTTAAGGAAATTTTAAAGTTAAACTTTTCCAAAAAATATAAGTAAAATTCATGTGTATGCCAAATTGCGTCTACAATTTCTATATGTTCCTGTCCTTGTCAACCTATGATACGGCCTATAAAATTTGCCTCACATGTCCTCTGTATGCTGGCAAAGTTTCGAGATTTTTTAAAACCGGTAACAGTGCAGGAAAATGCATAATATACATGTAGATCATTTTTTTACATTTATCATAATTTAATGTTCGAGGCTAATTTTGTCCTGGAACCATGTTATTTCTCAATTTTATTATTAAAAATATTATAAACATCGATAATAAAAAGCTATGAATGTACAAATGCCTATTTAATTTGACATTGAAACAAATCTGAGACTTGTGTAGCTTTAATAATCAGTTAGATTAACACACAAACAGTCTGCAACATTCAAACTTCTCAAAATCAAGTTGAAACACATCAATTAATGGATTCAGTGCTATGATGTCTTCACTGAATGTTTCTTTATTCTAAAATGTATTTTGGTTTGTATTTGCATACCAATGTTTTAATTGACGGTTCAGTCTCGTAATAGTGCTAGACAAAGCAAGGCATTTGATCGCTGACTTCACTTATTTTGTCCCTTTGTAAGCTTATATGTAACTGGCATTCATTCTACCTACAATGGCATGTATCTCTAACCGTTTTAATTATTCTTGCTTTATCCTTGCTTAATATGATATTAAGTTGTTATGAATGATTTTCCCCTAAAATGTCAATGTGTTTGGAATAGCCTAGGGTATAGCTTTTTATTTTAATACCAGATACTGGTTGGGATTCCTTATGTACCATTGGCTGACTGTTGCACAGGCATTAGATACCTGGCAAATGATATGACTGTTTTGAATTCGTCATTTTGTCAATTTATTGAATACCAAGATGCACATGCATACTTATTAACTGAAAGCACTGACTTTATTTGAAACTCTGTTTGCAATTTTACTTCTTTTGGGAAAGAGTTGCCCATAGGTTCTGCTTTCCTTATGTTCTCCTAGTATTATGTCTATTTGTAGTTTTAGTCTCGGGTTTAAGGCTTCAAGTTTTGATTGATTGCTAATTCTGTTGCAAGGGCAAGACTTTGGTCAGATTACCTCAGTTCCCGATCATTGTAACTTCGTCTTATGCGGTCAGACCCTTTTTGCTATTATGCTTGTTTATATATTCAATAAGTTCTGTATTTGTAGTTTTATGCTTAACAATTTCTGGAGTTTCCATGATGTGTTTTCAAAACTGGTTCCTCAGTCAAGTAAATGGCAATTCAAGCAGGAATCAGTTATCATTTGAGCGATCTGATTGTACTAGATGAGACTTTAAGATATTGTTGATATTATTTATCTATCCCATTTGATACTATGACATTTTACAGGATGAGGAATATGATTGTAAGCACCTATGATTGTAGAGTTTGGTACATGTATTCTTTAAATATTTTAGCATTTTTGTGGTAGAGAAATAATCCAGCAAAAGATCCCACAACTACATAAAATGGGTGAATAATGTAGTTTGGCATTCTTTTAAAGTGAATAGCAAAATAAAAACATATTGTAAAGATTAATGAAATTAACTACTTCAAGAGGAGTTCGACAGAGTGAAATTCTCTCTATGTGGTCAGTATTGGAATAAGGATGACAGCTTTTAAAACATTACAGATTCTGTCTTGCTCATGCAGGAAAATATGCAACATGTATTAAAATATGAAGTTGTGCAGAATGTGGGATATGATTATATAAGGTTGTAATATTTATTAAATATTTATTTTATCATGTTGGTGATCTAGAAGTGATAAAACAAACGATTTCCTGACACAAATGAATAAATTATGGAGAATGACTTTCTATTAGAGTGAATCTGGTATTGAAACCGTATTATGAAGATTATCAAAGTTTACTGTTCTATGAGGAGTTGGACAAGGTGAAGTTCTCCCTAAGTGATTAGTATTCATGTTATTATGATAGTTTTAACAATATTTAAGATTCCATCTTACTTATAGAGGAAAACAAACACTAAAACTTGCTTTTAAACTAACCGAACACTTATGCATTAACTACAATCAGTTTTTTTACATTTCTGAGAACTTCGATTTGTAATATGCAAAGTTCTAAGACAACATGTTACCGGTCTTCGATTTTCTTGACATTTTAGCATATCATCTATATATGTATAGCCTAATACGAGAGTATTGACAAGAACAAGAACATGCCTAAATTTACAAACAAAATTGTTAAAAAAATATTATGAAGGTGAAATTTTGGGACGATTCCAAACAAAATAATAATTTTCTGAATTTAACTTTACAGAAACTGAGTTTTATTTTATGCATATCTAATCAGTGATGATCTTAGATAGTTTTAAAAAAATAAATAAAACACAATATATGAAACTATAAGAGTTATGGGCAGCTTAAACTGAAGGTACCCTCATAATCAGATGCCTGATTACATAACATCTCATTTTTTGACCATGTAAAATAGGTAAGTGGGAAACTATATCACAAATAGAATAGTTATATGTGAGGCAATCATTATGCATAATATTATAAAAATCTATGCGTGGGCAGAACCCTATGTAAATTTCCTATTAGGTGAGACCCCCGCCCCCTTTTGAATAATTACTGTCTTCACTAAGGTGTTATGGTACAATGATACAGTTACCTTCAAATGAAACCATGCCTCATTTTCAGCTTTCTCCTATGTCTAAGGTTGACCAGTCCTAATTACGCATTCATGAGGTGCCGCCTTTACAGTGAGCAAAAAGTCATATAATACACATATGGGTAAATGACTTAAATTTATTTTGTCATAAACTACTGACTTATGTGAAAATAATTTGGCATAACCTTCTACCAAGATTGTCTCGGCATGACCTTCTACCAAGATTGTTTCAATCATTCAATCGGCAAATGAACATGGCCGTGATGGCTACACCTGTGATGTCATATGCTGCATATGCTTATATAGGGGAATGAAATAATAATAATTTTTACTTTTCATGTACTAAAACATTAGGCCCAATGATTCAATATTTGGTGTGTTGCATCATCTAGTAGTCCGTTATCATCATGCATCAGTGATAGCCCATCATGTGACTCTGAGTGGTTTGACTCACATAGGCTCATAAAGAAAAAAACAAACTAGAACACATTCGATGGCGCGACATCGCAAATCACCACGCTCTCGAAGAAATCTAATGTAATTGGTCATTTGACCCCATCCCCAGGTCACCAGTTAGATCGTAGGTTAAAATTGTTCAATGTATCCTGGTTTACTGCTCATCCCCCTTAATTTGATATGCCACATGACCATGTCCAGAAAATTAAATTTTTGACACCTCCCCAAGACCCCAGTGGGCGGGGACCCAAAAAATTGTACCGGTGCATGTGCCATTCATGTGAGTAACTCACGCACCAAATCTGGTTGAATTTTGTAAAAAAAAAATTGACCCCTAACCCCCACGGTACCCCCAAGTCCCACCCCTGGGCATGGCCCAGGCGGCCGAATGAAAATCCTGTCTGATATGTTATATATCTTTCATTTGTGAGAGGATACACAAAGTTTGGTTTAAAAATCTTTGAAAATGACTTTGTAATTCAGATTTAATGATCGTTGACCTTTTGGCCCCTCCCAAAGGCCCCAGGGGGGGACCCACAAAATTGTGCCGGTGCATGTGCCATTTATGTAAGTAACTCACACACCAAATCTGGTTGAATTTTTTTTAAAAAAATGACCCCAAACCCCCACGGTACCCCAAGTCCCACCCCTGTGGTCTGACCCAGGCGGCCAAATAAAAATCTCGTCTGATATGTTTTATATCTTTCATGTGTGAGAAAACACACAAAGTTTGGTTAAAAAATATTTGAAATAGACTTTGTAATTGAAATTTAATGATATTTGACCTTTTGGCCCCCCATCAGGGCCCCAGGGGGCGAGGCCAAAAAAAAATGTGCCGTTGCGCGCCCTATTCATGTTAGCAACTCACACACCAAATTTGGTTGGATTTCGTCCAATGGTTTAGGTGGAGTTAGCGTGACGGATGGACGGACAGACGGATTGCAGTATCCCCGACGCTTTTTAAAAAAGCGTGGTGTAAAATATACTTCTTTTTTAATATATTGGGCCCAGAGTCTTAGGTTCAGGGTTTCTGGTCCTTAAAGGGGCAATGAAACTCAGCTGAGCGACTACCTTCTTCTTTATCTATTTCTTCGTATGTTTCGTTTGTGTTATTTATTTAGCCAATAGTCACAAAATGTAGATAGTTATGCGCCAATCGGAACTGCCTCGGCCAATCCGGCGAAAGTCCGTGGAATCAGACCACGGATGTACATCGAGGATCTTCTTTGATAACGCGGGTGATAACATCACGCTGACGTTATATAACGTAAAGCTGACGTCGCGGAAACCATGTTAACACAATAACAAGTGTAATTGCAGCAAAACAAATGGCATAAATAAAGTTTATGTTTTTTTTCAATAAAATATCACTATAGCGCTATTTTATTGAAAAAAACATAAACTTCATTTATTCTGCTGATTTTAAAAACTTTTCGGATTAGAGCTGAACCCACATGCTACAGAACTAATTTTCCATACGCCAGTTCCGGCTAACATAATGGAGCTTTTTGCTACATAGTACTACGCGTAATGCTGCTTACATACACCCGATCCATGATTTGTTTCTCGAATTGTGGCGGATTTTCCCGAATGAGTTATGCACAAAGCCTCCTTTAAACGCCCGTGCTGGCGTATCCAGCGGGGATAGAGGTCTAAATCACAAGGTCACGAGGTAAATGTCTTTTCAGTTAAAAAAGGAGCAAGGTAAAATAGATAAAAGTAAGTAAGTTTGCAAAGATCAGGAATCGATACAATCAAGCACCACACCTGACCCAAGATACCAATGGGAAAGTGACAAACTCACAGTTAGACACCACAAATAAGATCCAAGAGGTCAGCCCTTTCCCAGCACGTGCCCACAAGGCACATGTAAACAGACGCGCACAAAGGCATAGCAAACACAAGAAAGAAAAAAACCATAAAATATCCACAAAAGAAGTACCGCCTTGGAACGGTCAGTAAAATATTTTACTGGAGGGCTTTAACCGATTTAACGGTGCGTTGTAGAGCCACAAAATGCTCCCCTACACAATATGCTCCTTTTGCACCAACCTCATCTTTAGTTCAGATGTGGATCAAGACACATAGATGTTTGGTTTGCATGAAAGACCCCTAACTTATCAATGCATCATCTCCTAGAACATATAAATCAAGATATAAAAAGGAGATAAAGTAAAGATAAGGACTCAACAGTAAATAAAACTGAATACCGGAGCAAAAGAAATCCAACAGGTAAACCGGGGTTGGCCTGACAAACAGCAAAATCACCAGGCCCCTACCATCTCATCAATTGATAAGTCTTTAAGTCGAAACCGTCATAGAGTCTGAAAACCCACCCACCGTGTGCAATTAAAGAGGAAAGCAAAATTGCCAACCGTGAACTGCTGGCTGGATTTTGATCAAACTTGGTAGGAATGATCCTTATATGACCCTCTTTAAAAATTGTTCAAATAGTTCTAGTAATTGCATATCTAGGTCATACAGGCTAAAAAAAGATTTTCAAGATGAAAACTTTAAAAATCTTCTCCTCTGAAACCACAAGGCCTAGAGCTTTGATATTTGGTATGTAGCATCACCTGGTAGAATTCTACCAAGTTTGTTCAAATTATCCCCCTGGGACCAAATATGCCCCTGTCCCATGGGTTACATATTTTACATAGGCGTACTAGGGAAAAACATGGAAACCACAAGGCCTAGAGCCTTGATATTTAGTATGTAGCATCACCAAGTAGCCCTCTACCAAGTTTGTTCAAATTACGCCACCGGGACCAAAAATGGCCCCGTCCCGGTGGTCACATATTTTACACAGGCTAACATGGAAAAATCTTCTTGTCTGAAACCACAAGGCCTTGAGCATCGATATTTGGTATGTAGCATCACCTAGTCAACCTCTACCATGTTTGTTCAAATTATGCCCCAGGGTCCAAAAATGGCCCAGCCCCGGGGGGTCACATGTTTTACATAGGCTTATATAGAGAGAAACGTGAAAAAATCTTCTTGTCTGAAACCACAAAGCATAGAGCCTTGATATTTGGTATGAAGCATCACATAGTAAACTTCTGACAAGTTTGTTCAAGCTATATCCCTGGGGTTAAAAATGGCCCTGTCCCCGGGGTCACATGAATTACATAGACTTATATAGGGAAAACATGAAAAAAATCTTCTTGTCTGAAACCATATGGCCTAGAGCCTTGATATTTGGTATGTAGCATCACCTAGTGGACCTCTACCATGTTTGTTCCATTTGCCAATGGGGCTAAAAGTGACCCCTTGCCGGGATCACATGTTTACATAGGCTTATAGAGGGAGAAAGATGAAACAATCTTCTTGTCTGAAACCACAAAGCATAGAGCCTTGATATTTGGTATGAAACATCACCTAGTAAACCTCTACCAAGTTTGTTCAAATTATATCCCCACCCCAGGGGTCACATGTTTTATATAGGCCTATTTAGGGAAAAACATGAAACAATCTTCTCGTCTGAAACTATAAGGCTTAGAGCCGTGATGTTTGGTACGTAGCGTCACCTAGTAGACCTCTTCTAATTTTGTTCAAATAATACCCTCTGGACTAAAAATGGCTTGCCCCAGGTGTCACCAGGGCCATGGTCAGCTTTCAACAGATTCCCATATGAAAGCTTTAAACGAAAACACTCAGGTGAGCGATTTAGGGCCACTTGGACCTCTTGTTATATTTCGCTAGAGACAAGAGACTTGGCATTTCATGTGAATCATCCGCCAATAGACATGTATTATTCACATGAAATATCAAGCCTGGAAAAAGTTAACGTTGTCGAGTTTACAAAAGTAACAGTGGACACGTATCTTAAAATAACTTATTCAAGACGTGCCGCCTACGTCTGAGCCGATTATCTATGCTGCATTTAGATTTTTGTACTTATCGCGCATGCCCATGCGGACGCATCCAGAGGGGCTAAAGGTATAGTGTTTGGTCTGAGCCTTCCTCTCCTTCTATGCTTTCTGTATGCGAGAAGCAAAGGCTGAGGCGAGCCTGCGCATATGCGCAGGCTCGCCTCAGCCTTCGCTTCTCGCCGATACGATAAGTGCCAAAATCTCGCGACCAAACCGTATGTTGATACTCTCATATTAACATTTTTAAATACATTTACAAATATTTAATACTTTAATGCTATTATAAACCTAATCGCAACACTAGCGCAACTGACCAGAATGTATATCGTTGTTTATTTCAAAATACCTTCCCTGGAGTATCTTTTAAACACAAAGGACGCCTATTTAAGCAGTTCTCTAATGATTAATTAGTTTGATTGGATTAACTTTAGGTAAGTATGTGTTTCAATCCATCAGAAGAAATGAATTATTTTGGCCAGTACATTGGATTTTAAAAGTTTGCATTGTTGGCATAATGAAGAAAAACAAAGTAACAAGAAAATGGTGTCTTTTTGGAAGTAAGCATGTTAAAATAAAAGTAAGAAAGAGGGCAAAGATCAGGAATCGATACAATCAAGCACCACATCTTGCCCAGGATACCAATTGGAAAGTGACAACTTAACAATTAGACATTACAAACGAGAGCTAAGAGGTCAGCCCTTTCTCAGCAGGTGACCACAGGGCATCAATAAATAGACGCGCGCGAGAGCATATAAAAAACAAGACGGAAATAACATAAATTATCCACAAAAAAGCACTGCCTTGGAACCGTCAGTAAAAATATTTTACTGGAGGGCTTAAACCGGTCTGTTTGATATATAAATATATATTCCATAAGCGGATCGAGAGGGGAGTGACAGGGCTGGATATAGACTTCGAGCTAAAAAAGGTCCTGCTCCCCCCCCCCCTAGGGAATTTTGCAGACGTATCCTATCTTGAAGAAAATTTCAAGCCGCATCTTTTAAGAGATGTTTGCACTCTGTGCTCCGGGGCGTTAGTCTCTGACAGTCCGTTACATATGTTACTGTAACAAACTAAGGAAAAAATCAAAATGAAAGTTTGAGCTACAGAAAGAAGACATTAAACCATCTAATAATTCAAATTTCTTATGTAGTTTGCAAGCTGGATGCCTAAGCTACATTAAAGCAGCATTTTAAACAAAATTACAGCCTTCAATGGTGTTATATGCGTTACATAGATTAAACTTCCCTTTGAAAGTTGAAATCGTGACTAACATCATTCATTTTACAGACGATTTGTGCATTTTTACAAGTGTTTCTAATCTTAGTTTACTAAAGTACTCATTTGACTAATATAAAAACAAAGTTTGCTTTTTTTATCTCAAATACATTGTTTTATATGAGCTATTAAACAACCCTACCCCCAATTTTAAGTATCCAATTTTTGTATCTATTATTGAAGAAAAATATATGAAAATATTTGACGCTCGTGGATATCTTACATTTTTGGCACTGTCTTGCTAATGCAATAAAGAATCATACATTTGCAAGTTTGACATCAGGATCAGAGCACTTATTCAAGGTTGTAACGTATGTTACATGGCATAATGAATGAGCTAGGAAATTTTCTTGGAAGTAAGAGATGATATTTTAGAAAAATACCGTTTTTCACATGTTTTCCTATTAATCTCTAGCCTCTGGTGCCTTAGTCTTAGTAATTACATTCATTGCTGATAGCAAGCCCTTGGAATTGTGTTACCTATGTTATAAACCTTTGTAATCACATATTTCCTAATGCCTATAATATTAAAATATATAGACATATAGATAGAAAATAATAGTTCTCATTTAAATGACACAATTTAATAAATACTCCTATAAAATTAAATTATTCAAAAACACTCTTTATTCAAGTCACCCTCACAATGTCTATCATTGTGTCTGCCTCTATTGCAAAATAATCACCCATTTCATCACAACCAGTAGAATCATGGCATTGTATTAGGACTGTAAACTGAGTACAACCCTGTTCCTCTCCTACCCTTTGGGAATTGTGCAGACATATCCTACCTTAAAGAACAATTCAAGCTGCACCAGATAAGAGATGTTTGCACTCTATTAACTAGGGGGTTAGCCTGTAATGGTATGATACGTATGTTACCATATCAATTTAAGAATAAATGAATTGAAAGTCTGAGAAACAGAAAGAAGACATAAAACTATCTATTTATTTGAATTATTCATGTAGTTTGCATGCTGAATACCTTTGATACATAAGAAAAGATTTTTTAACAAATATACAGCTTCCTATGGTGTTATATGTGTTACATTAATTAAGATTACTTTTTAAAATTGGTGATTGTGAGTAACATCACTTATAAGAATTTGGTGTGATCCTCCTCTTTAGCTATCAAAAGACTTAAATTTCTTTGTATGTGTGGCCAGTGCCAGCGTCAAACAACTTGACTCAGCCAAACTTGAATCCTTAGCATTCTTCAAAAGCAGAAACAGCATGTCAGTGTCATGGGATCAAACACCTGATTAAATATGGGTTTAATGCCATTTCGCATATATGCATACAATGGAGTATGACTCTGGTATATATCTCTTCCTGTGAAGTGGCAAGAGCAATCTAACTGCAGCTGCCTCTGAATCCGTGCTAGTCAAATGATAACTTTGCTCTGATTTTGCAAAATCTATGTCTCTACCGTGTACCTCTAAGAATACTTTAAGATTTCTGACATTGGTCAAACAGAAATTTGATAGGCTGCTTTTTTGCATCATTTGCCATGGAACCTATCCGGTCTTTTGGTGCTTAAGTTCTCAGGTCTTAGATCAATAGTATTTTGCTGCGCCCAAAGAACTTTATAAGTTTTCTTGAGTTACAATGTTGACTCTTGATGGTTTTAGCAGAGCGTCTGAAACAATTTGTGTTACACCTTGAAAGTTATCTGGTATAAGAGAAAGAATATGAAGCTGGACATTGCCATCAATTATGTTTGCAGTTGGTTGTTTTTTTGATGTCAGTACATTGAAGCATGTCTTAAAATAATGTAAAACCTATGATTTCTCAGTTTTCACAGCCATATCATAAGCTGTTGCATTCAAAAGAAGGAAAGTGGACTATAGGTAGAATGGGATAACCAGTTGTTCTATATTATGCTTTATGGAAGATTTATACAGAGTAAACAAGTTGATAAGGTGCCTCATTTCATGATCCATTGAAAACACTGAAATTGAAAACACTTGTCTCTGACTGTGTAATCAAAAAGGATGTCACGACAATGCCCTTGCTCATTTATTATGACCAGTTATATATGTTACATCCTTTAATAAGTGCTCTTATCTTAGAAACTTAGTGAATCATTGAATTGAAAGGGTCTAATTTGCGCTCTTTTTCATCCTGCATTTCATTGCTTTTCCTGCTGTGATACATCTAGTTCATTTATCTGAAGGGAAAGAGTTACCTCGGTTTCAGCACTTCAGAAGTACTAAGACTTCAAATAAGTTTTTGAATGCTTGGAGAAAGGTAAAAATTGCAGAGACATTATTAGATGAAAATATGTGGGTTGCATGTATGGAAAGTCTACATTTATAAAAGTTAACCATCTAAGATATGATTCTTTATCACAGAAATATCAAGGTACATCAGTCCAGGTTCTCATTGCTCTTAATGGCATAGTTTTCCTCCTTATAAGCTTTAGTCTTTCTCCTACTTGCAGAGTATCCCTAGAAACACATACTCAAAGAGCCAACTATTAGGAATTCATATCAGTTTCTGAATGTTCCAAGTCATAAATGGCAAAATTGGAAAGTTGATAATGGCTCATCAATTTTGAGTGGACTGGTGGTAAAATTGAATAACAGTAAATGATTGAAATATTGTGTGATGATTCTACTAGTTGCAAGAAGGCGTGTGATACCCGGTAATAATGATTACCACAGAAGCAGACAATGACAAACGTTTAACATGAGTGTTAAATCGTTGAGAAATAGTTTGGACCATTTCATTTATTGTATTTTCTTGTAAAAATGTAAAACTATCTTTTCTATTTGTGGCTCTATATTTAGCATTATATTCACAGTATTAGGAAATGTGTCCAAAAGGTCATTGATAACATCTGTAACACCAGTCCATGGGCTTGATAATTAGAAATGAATATAATTCCTAGTGTTTTGGCACCAAAGACTTATAAGTACACATTAAGTGTCCTGATCTTTAACTTTATGACATCTTGTAGATATATGAGCAAGACAGACTAAGAAAATGAAAAATATCCACACGCTGTAATCGCTTTCGTGTGTTTTTACTTAAACGGTAATAACAAAATTCGCTTCTCTGTAAAACTGGGAGTAGGGCTGTGTATTAGCTCCTATAAGACAATATATTTAAGATAGAAAAGCAAACTTGGTTTTTCCTATTCATCATTTGAGTATATGTTTGTAAAATCTAACAAAACAGTTTGAAACCAAGTCATAGTAGTTGTTTAACTACATGACGATAGCCACAATTATAGCTTTTAAATTATAATTAGGTTCATGTAACGCATATAACACCACAGTTAGCCATATTAATGTTAAACAGCTTCCATATGTAGTAAAGACATCCAGTATAAAGACTATAAGAATGTCAATTTATTAGATAATTTTGATGTCTTCTTTTGGTAGCTCAAACATTCAAATTTCTTATTCTCAAATTGATATAGTAACATATGTAACAAGCTGTTACAGGCTAATGCCCCAACTAACAGAGTGCAAACATTTCTTATTAAATGCACCTTGAATGGTTACATAAGATGTAATTTGTCTGCAGAATTCTAAAGGGGATTAGGATGGAGCAGGCCCTTACTCAGCTTGATGTCAAAATACTGTTTTATGATTTTACTTATCATGCTAACATATGTAACGCTCTCTGATCTTTAAAACTTGATGACAACTAGCAGATCTATAAGTCTTTATAATAGGAGCCAGTTTAAAATCCCTAAACAATGTAAGATATCCAACAGCTGCGAGTTTTTTCACAATTTTAGCTCAAACTTTCAAACTACATTTCCTTTATTTGATATAGTAACGCATGTAACACGCTGTTTCAGACTAACGCCCCAACATAGAGAGTGCAAACATCGATGCAGCTTGAGCTGTACTATAAGAAGGAATATGTCTGCAAAATTCCCTCGAGGAGATTAAAACATTTTTAGGCATATCTTACGTAAAGACAAAAAGCTTGCCAATTTATTACATCAGGTAACATATGTTACAGCCTCTGATATTAAAAAATTTGCAACAAACTTGCAGATTAATGAGTCTTTTCATGTGAGCAAATAAATCCCGAACAATGAAACACATTCATCAACTGCAAATATTTTTTAACTATTTTTACTTTAGTTTTAATACTAAACATTTCACCCTAAAACTGGATAGGGGTAGGGTTGTTTAATTGCTTATTTTAGAAAAAATATTCAAGCTAGGGAAGCAAACTTTAATTTTTCTGTTAGCCAATTGCATAAGCTAGTCAGACATGGCTAAAAACATTTTGCAAAACACACAGAGAGATTGTGAATGTAAATGATGTTAGCCACACTTGCAAATTTTAATGGGTTATCTGATTTATGTAACGCATACGACACCTTAGGAAGCCACATTTTTGTTCAAATGGCTGTCATACGTAGTTAAGATATCCAGCATGCAGACTATATGAATGATTTTTAAAAATAAATATTTTAATGTCTTTAATTTGTAGCCCAAACTTTCAATTTACTTTTTCTTAGTTTGATTAAGTAACGTATGTTACATGCTCTTACAGACTAACGCCCCGGAGCACAGAGTGCAAACATCTCTTAAAAGACTCGGCTTTCAATTCTCTACAAGATAGGATATGTCTGCAAAATTCCCTAGGGGGGGGGAGCAAACCCATTCTCAGCCATCCGTCTAATAGGATTAATACACAAGTGATCTATCGATTCGCATTAGCTCAAGTGGAGTGTACAAGTTAATGATTTGCTTAACAGTTGTAAACAAAACACGACGTCACTGTCACTCTTGACTGGCAGGACAGTAGATAGAATCCTGAGAATAAGAAGCAATGACTTCGTATTTCATACCAACTTTTAGAAGCACATACCCTATAAGTGGTTTTATGTCAAATTTATTCAAATGTAACACTTTTAATCACCAAATAGGACTTTTTTTGCCCCTCAACCAGTATATCTTACAAGTCGTCCACTCCCAAATCAGAAACTATCCCCTAATTCCATAGGAAAAACGCACAAACTTGTATCTTGTCTTGACAATAGTACAATGTTTAATCACTGACATGCATAACAACCTTTTTGATGGGTAAGGCATTGCTGAGCATTAGTCCGACCGATCATGGTCAGTTAGTGAAAATGCTCATGACTCTTGAATCAAATTGTATAGTTGGATCAAATGCATATCTATTTATTTTAAAATTGTCCAGCCACTGGAATGCAGAATGGTGACAAGGTTCCTGGCAGAATTTAAACGTTGGAATCTGCAAAAAATCACATTATCTATTTTAAATTAAAATATATATGGGCCAAGATCTGACAGAAGGGACCATCTGGCAATAAAAGTCAAAAGTGAGATACTTACGGAGAAAGAAAGACCAAGCTGTTGTAAGCAATGACAGAAAATTTGAAGAGATTATCTTTACAAATAACCAGGCAGGGATCACACGGAAATCCGCGGCTAGCCTTTGTCGCGAATTTCCACGACATTGAATTTTTTGGAAGGTAGCGGTTTTCCGTGACCTTAAAAAACGCTAAATATATCTCTTTCGGGAGCAGTTATTTTTTGTAAGTTTTATAACCGTCACGGATATCCGTGACATCTTTTATAAATAGCCACCACACGCATGGTACTGTCGTATCGTCGTCAACTGTAGCTCAACTTGAGGTGTGCTTTAGTTCTGACAACTGTGAGACATGAGCACTTTTCTTTGTTTCATTTTGATGTATTATTATGCCTCCCCCTGAAAGGGTCGGGAGATAAATTACTTTTCCCCTTGTGTCCGTCTGTCCGTCCATCCGTCCGTCTGTTTGTTTGTCTGTTGTCTGTCTGCCTGTCTTTCTGTTCGTCACAAAATCGTGTCTGCTCTATAACTTGATAACCGTTAGAGATATTACAACGAAACTTCATACATTTGTTAAGCACATTCGGACGACGAGTCATGCACAAGAAACATAACTCTTGCACTTTTATTTATCAAATTATTCCCCTTGAAACATAACTAAGTGCATTTTTGTCCGCTCTGTAAGTTGAACACTGTGGAAGTTATTTGGTTAAAACTTCATATACTTCTAGAATACAATGAGATAATGCGCCATGCACAAAAACGATAACTCTGCTTAGGATGATTTGGAGTTATTTCACTTTGATCATTTGTAATGCTATTTCGTGTCCCCTCTATAACTTGGTATTCGTTAGAGATATTTCAACGAAGCTTCATATATTTGTAAAGCACATTCAGACGACGTGTTGCACACGAACAATAATTCTCGCATGTTTGTTTAAATTATTCCCCTTGTAACATAACTAGTTGCAATTTTTGGTCGGCTCTGTAAGTTGAACACTGTTAAATCTATTTGATTAAAACTTCATGCCTTTTTAGAGTACAATGAGACAGATGACGTGTCATTCAGAAGAACCATAACTCTTATATGTATATTTTCAAATCATTCCTCTTGTAATGTAACTAAATGCATTTTTGTGATTTTTTGAGTCCTTAAAGGGGGAGACATTTTTTTCTTATAAAACAATTCTAGTTTCTCTAAGGTGATATAGAAGCCTAAATGCGAGCTAAACAGTTTTGCGTTTTAACCACGAAAAATCCAGTGGTGAAGATTTGGCGGCTATAAAATGTATTTAAGTCCCCCATAGCTTGGGCCGGTGTCCGTTCTAAAACAAAAAGAGTAAGTGAGTATAATCAGGAAATACCAGAATCACAAACTGCAGACAAACCCGAGGCATCGTGAGGAAGAGCCACACAACAAACACAAGACACAAGGAAGACAAACAAAGCAAAGCAACCAGCTCTCTCTCTCTTCCCTATCGAGATGATTGCAAAACTAGAATGGACACAAAGTTACGCACAACAAAACATAGAACAACTACAGAACCCCAGAATGGGAATAACAATCAACAACGAATCAACAACAACAGAACCACCACCTTAGAACGGACACCAGTCTAAGCCACTAGGGGGGAGGGGGCTTAAATGCATTTTTACTGGTACCAAATCTTCGCCCTAGATTCTGCTGTTGTTGAAGCACAAAAACGTTAGGCTCGCATGGAGGATTCCTAACTATTGCAGTGCATCATCTTAGAGAAACAAAATAATCAAATTAACGCACTATGATAAAACAGAGAAAAGGGCTCACGACTTTAAGCTGGCCAGAGCTAAAGAAACACTCAAGTTGGGCCAAGCTACAGCCAAGCATCAGGCACCAACCCACCGATAAAAGCTTAACGTCAGAGTCGTCATTGAATCTGAGGCCTGACCCACCACCGTGCAATTAAAGAGGAAACCATGGCTAAAAACTGTGATTTGGTTTACATCCAGGCATGCAGACTGTCGCATGATATCCAAGTTATATCCAACTTTTTTTAATAACGTTTGATAATCTTTTTTGAATTGATCACTAAAATTAGGGTTTCCAACAATTATTTTGAATTTATAAACTAAATCGCCATAAAATATAAGCTGTGATATGCCCTGTTGCAGAAGAGTTTTTAAACCAATATTGTATTTAACAATTAACTCTGAGTGTCTGTGGTAGAGTTCAGAAAATGCTTTTCGAATTTTCACCTGCTGGGAAAGGGCTGACCTCTTGGCTCTCGTTTGTGGTGTCTTCTGTGAGTTTGTCACTTTCCCATTGGTATCCTGGGTCAGGTGTGGTACTTGATTGTATCGATTCCTGATCTTTGCAACCTTATTACTTTTATGATATTTATAACCTTGTTTAAATAACTAAGTAGTCACAAATAGGGTTCTGTTGTTGAAATCATCAATATTAGAACGCACTCTCGCAAAACGAATAAGTTGCGAAATATATACACAATAGGAAAGTAGCGAAATATGTACACCATAGGAAGGGGAGCGAGGAACATCTCCATCAAGAAATGGGAAATTTACTATTTCAAAATCAAAATCGTTAGACTTCAAGCTAAATCCTATCTTAAAGAAAATTTCAAACAGCATCTTTTAAGAGATGTTTGCACTCTGTGCGCCGGGGCGTTAGTCTCAGGCAGCCTGTTACATATGTTACCATAAAAAACTAAGGAAAAAAGCAAAATGAAAGTTTGAGCTACAGAAAGAAGACTTTAAACTATCTAATTATTCAAATTTCTTATGTAGTTTGCAAGCTGGGTGCCTAAGCTACATAAAAGCAACATTTTTAACAAAATTACAGCTTCAAATTGTGTTATATGCGTTACATAGATTAAATTTTCCTTTGAAAATTGAAATCGTGACTAACATCATCTAATTTTACAGCCGCTTTGTGCATTTTTTCAAGTTTTTGTAATCTTAGTTTGCTACAATACTCATTCGAATAATAGAAAAAACAAAGTTTTGCTTTTCTATCTCAAATAAATTGTTTTATATGAGCTATTAAACAACTCTACCCCTAATTTTAAGTATCCAATTTTGATATCTATTATTGAAGAAAAATGTATGAAAATATTTGACACTGGTGGATATCTTACATTTTTTGGTCTGTCATGCTTATGCAATAAAGAATAATAGATTTGCAAGTTTGACATCAGGATCAGAATACTTATTAAAGTATGTAACGTATGTTACATGGCATAATGAATGGGCATGGAAATTGTCTTGAAAGTAAGAGATGATATTTCATAAAAAATACTATTTTCACATGTTTTCCTATTAATCTCTAGCCTCTCGTGCCTTAGCCTTAGTAATTATAGTCATTGCTGATAACTAGTCCATGGACTTGCGTTACAGATGTTATATATAATCTTTTTAATCACATATTTTCTAATGTCTATAATACTAAAATATATAAACATACAAATAGAAAATAATAGTTCACATTTTAATGACACCATTTAATAAATATTCCTATTGAATATAAATATTCAAAAACAATCTTTATTCAAGTCAACCTCACAATGTCTATCATTGTGTCTGCTTCTATGGCAAAATACCACCCATTTCGTCACAACCAGTAGAATCATGGCATAGAATTAGGACTTCAAACTGAGTACAATCCTGTTCCACTCCACCCCTTTGGGAATTGTGCAGATACGAGGGTCAGTCAAAAATAAGTGAGAGTTGATTCATATCTCTAACGTAGGCTAACGTACACTAGTGAAATTTGGCACATGCATGCAATGAACTGTCCAGCGTCAAAATATGCAATATACAAGAGCATGCAAAGTATAGAATGTTGTTGCTTAGCAACCGAAGAATGTGAAATAACGTCATGCGTTCACGCGTTGCCATGGAAACACTATACAAAATTTAAGTTACATCAACTTGTGCATTTGTTGCAAATACAGTATGTGAATGTATTTTGTGAAATGTAACAACTGAGATTGAGGCGTTGGAATTTTATTACATAAATAAGAGGAAAATCAACTAAATTTTCTTAAAATCTCACCCCAAAATATACCCCACCCACCAGTTATGGTTCATCTTAGAGCAATATTATCAACTAAGTATCATATCATACGACCATTTCATTGTATTTAGTAATTTGTTTTGACATCTGAATGCATATCGTGAGTATTCCCAGGAATAAACGGTTGCCATAGCAACAAAATCTGGTCTTTGGGTAAAAATTGGAATTTCCATCAATTTTTGTTGCTAGGCAACGAACATTGCATGTATTGTATTTACTATCCATTACACTTCTTTAAAGCATTGCTAACACATTGTTTGATACAATTGGAGAGATAAAATGTCCGTAATTATTCAGTTTTAGATTTAAAATGATTTTAAATTCATGGCTGCTTAGTCAGAAGTGTCGTCAGCGCGAACGCACATCGCTGAGAGATGGTCTTCGGTAGCCTAGCAACAGCGCATTGAAGATGATAAGACGTAAACTTCTATATGTAATAAAGCCCGAAGGTTCATTGTATATGTGTATAAAGTTTCAGCCAAAACTGCCGACCCAGTAAAAAGATATTAACCAACTCTCAGTTATTTTTGACTGACCCTCGTATATTTTACCTTATGCCCAGGTCACACATTCACGGATCACCTCGCCGGTTTCACTACGGATCGAATCCCACGGATGACCCCGGAAATGACAATTTCCGTAGTCCGATACGAATGCACAGAGCAAGTACCACTACGTATGATTACGGATGCAATACGGAAATATACGGACTAATACGGATTGCCACGGATGATGCAGGATCGTTTCAGTGGCTTATCCTGCGTCAAATCCGTGAATGTGTGACCTGGGCATTAAAGAACAATTCAAGCTGCATCAAATAAGAGATGTTTGCACTCTATTAACTAGGAGTTTAGCCTGTAACAGTATGTAATGTATGTAACCATATCAATTTAAGAATATTTGAATTGAAAATCTGAGAAACAGAAAGAAGACATAAAACTATCTAGATATTTGAATTATTCATGTAGTTTGCATGCTGAATACCTTTGATACACATGAAAGTTTTTTTAACAAATATACAGCTTCCTATGGTGTTATATGTGTTACATTAATTAAGATTATCGTTTAAAATTGGTAATTGTGACGAACATCACATATAAACATTTCGTGTAATCCACATTTTTTGCCATCAAAGGACTTAATTTTCTTTGTATGTGCGGCCTGTTTAACAAATTGACTCAGCTATAACTTGAATCCTTAGCATTCTTTAAAAGCAGAAACAGCATGTCAGTGTCATTGGATCAAACACTTGATTAAATATGGGTTTAATTCCATTTCTCAGATATGCATACAATGCAGTATGACTCTGGTATATGCCTCTTCCTGTGAAGTGGCAAGAGCAATCTTACTGCAACTGCCTCTGCATCTATGCTAGTCCAATGATAATTTTGCTCTTATTTTGCAAAAGCTATGTCTCTACCGTGTACCTCTAAGAATACTTTAAGATTTCTGACATTGGTCAAACAGCAATTTGATAGGCTGCTTTTTCTTTGTATCATTTGTCATGGAACCTTCCCAGTCCTTTGGTGCTAAAGTCATCAGGTCTTAGATCAAAAGTATTTTGCTGCGCCCAAATATCTTTATAAGTTTTCTTTAGTTACAATGTTAACTCTTGATGGTTTTGGCAGAAAGTCAGAAACAATTTCTGTTACACCTTGAAAGTTATCTGGTATATGAGAAAGAACTTGAAGTTGGACATTGCTATCAATTATGTTTGCTACTGGTTGTTGTTTGCTGTCAGTACATTGAAGCAAGCCTTAAAAGAATGTGAAACCTTAGATTTCTCAGTTTTTGCAGCCATATCATTAGCTGTTGTATTCAAAAGAAGGAAAGTGGTCTATGTGTAGAATAGGATAACCAGTAGTTCTATATTATGCTCTATGAAAGACTTATACAGAGAAAACAAGTTGATAAGGTTCCCCCCTTTCATGATCCATTGAAAATACTGAAATTGAAAACACTTGCCTCTGACTGTGTTATCAAAAAGGATGTCACGACAATATATGTTACATCCTTTAATAAGCGCTCTAATCTTAGAAACTTAGTGAATCATTGAAGTGAAAGGGTCTAATTTGCGCTCTGTTCATCCTGCATTTCATTGCTTTACCTGCTGTGATACATCTAGCTCGTTTATCTGAAGGGAAAAAGTTACCTCCGTTTCAGCACTTCAGAAGTACTAAGACTTCAAAAAAGTTTTTGAATGCTTGGGGAAAGATAATAAATGCAGAGACATTATAAGTTGAAACTATGTTTGTTGCATGAATGGAAAGGCTACATTTATAAAAGTTAACCAGCGTAGATATGATTCTTTTTCACAGATATATCAAGGTACATCAGCACAGGTACTCCTTGCTTTTAATGGCATAGTTTTCCTCCTTGTAAAGCTTTAGTCCTTCTCCTACTTGCAGAGCATCACTTGAAACACATATTCAAAAAGAGCCAACTATTAGGAATTCATATCAGTTTCCGAATGTTCCAAGCCATGAATGGCAACATTGGAAAGTTGATAATGGCTCATCAATTTTGAGTGGACTGGTGGTAAAATTGTATAACAGTAAATGATTGAAATATTGTGTGATGATTCTACTAGTTGCAAAGAGGCGGGTGATAATAATGATCACCACAGAAGCGGACAACGACAAACGTTTAACATGAGTGTTAAATCGATGAGAATTAGTTATGACCATTTCATTTATTGTATTGTCTTGTATAAATGTAAAACTATCTTTTCTATTTGTGGCTCTATATTAAGCATTTTATGCACAGTATTAGGAAATATGTCCAAAAGGTCATTGATAGCATCTGTAACAATAGTTCATTGGCTTGATAACCAGAAAGGAGTATACTTTCTATTGTTTTGGCACCAAAGACTTATAAGTACACATTAAGTGTCCTGATCTTAGAAACTTGATGGCAGCTTGCAGATATATGAGCAAGACAGACTAAGAAAATGTAAAATATCCACACGCTGGTTTAAGCCCTCCAGTAAAATATTTTTACTGACCCTTCCAAGGCGGTACTACATTTGTGGATCATTCATGTTATTTCTGTTTTGTGTTTGTTATACTTTCGTGCGCGTCTGTTTATTGATGCCTTGTGGTCACCTGCAGGGAAAGGGCTGACCTCTTGGCTCTCGTTTGTGATGTCTTATTGTGAGCTTGTTACTTTCTTATTGGTATCCTGGGCCAGGTGTGGCACTTGATTGTATCGATTCCTGATCTTTGCCTTCTTTCATGTGTTTTACTTAAACGGCATTAACACAATTTGCTTCTCAGTAAAACGGGGAGTAGGGCTGTGTATTAGCTCCTATAAGACAATATATTTAAGTTTGAAAAGCAAACTTATTTTTTCCTATTCATCAATTGAGTAATATGTTTGTAAAATCTAATAAAACAGTTTGAAACCAAGGTAAAGTAGTTGTTTAACTAAATGACTATAGCCACAATCGTGTCTTTTAAATTATAATTAGGTTCATGTAGCGCACATAACACCACAGTTAGCCGTACTAATGTTAAACAGCTTCCATGTGTCGTAAAGACATCCAGTATGCAGACTATAAGAATGTCAATTTATTAGATAATTTGAATGTCTTCTTTCTGTAGCTAAAACATTCAAATGGGTACGTGCATTAAGAGGCTATTTTGCCCCCCCCCCCCCTATGAAGTCAAAAACTAGAAGTTGCTTTTCACAAGTTTATTCTAATTAGTTTATTAGAACAATAGCCAAAGTGTAAAAGTCTGGTATTGATTCGACACGTACGGTTGCTATGGTAACAAAAATGGTCCACCAAAATAGAAAGAAAATAGGAAAATGACCATTTTAGAGCAAATATGAGACATGTAACAGAGGAATTAATATAGAGCACAAGCAAATACCAAATAGATATTTTAACAGATGATGAAAATTATCACAGCACACAATATATTAAAAGGTTTGTTTGGTATTCGCTTGTGCTGATACCTAATCCTTCAAAAAAAACGGTCTCCAAAGGCCTTAAATTTGGCACAAAAAGGCAATTTCTCTATTTTAGCCTATTTCGTCCGCCATTTTTGTAACCATGGCAACGGTAAAAGTATAATAAAAGCTTGGATATTACACTTGGGTTATTCTTCTAACAAACCAATTGGATGAAATTAATGAAACACTACTTTCAGTTTTTTGCTCCAGAGGGGGCCAAATTTGCCCGTTATAGCACGTAGCTCTTTATTATTCTCAAATTGATATAGTAACCTATGTAACAAGCAGTTGTAGTATAACGGCCCAACTAAAAGAGTGCAAACATTTTTTATCCAATGCACATTGAATGGTGTTCCTCGTATAAGATGTAATATGTCTGCAGAATTCCAAAGGGAATTGGGACGGAGCAGGCCCTTACTTAGCTTTAAGTCAAAATACTGTTTGATGATTTTACTTATTACGATGATGATGATGATGACACTGAAGAAGACACAATGATGGATGCTGTGTATGAAGTAGACTCAGATGATGATTGATTTTGAATATTTATAAACTGCCCTATTCAAATCTGAAACAATCTTCTCTGTTTGTGTCCCTATATGTTTTAGCATTTTACATATTAAGAAATATATGAAAAAAAAATTTATAAACATGTGTAACAACTATCTATAGGTATGATGTCATGCACTGAACATAATTTCTAAGGTTTAGGCACCAATGACAATAGATGTATAGGGAAACATGTAAAATATATTCATTCTTTCAGAAACAGTATCTCTTAAGTAAAGACTCTTGCTCACTCGTTTTGCCATGTAACATATGTAACGCTCTCTGATCTTTAAAACTTAGTGACAACTTGCAGATCTACAAGTCTTTATCATACGAGCCAGCCTAAAGTCCCTAAACATGCAAGTATTTTCACAATTTTAGCCCAAACTTTCAAATTACATTTTCTTTATTTGATATAGTAACGCATGTAACAGGCTGTTTCAGACTAACGCCCCAACTTATAGAGTACAAACATCCCTTATTCAATGCAACTTGAGTTGTACTTCTAGAAGGAATGTGTCTGCAAAATTCCCTCAAGGAGATTAAAGCATTTTTAGGCATATCTTACGTAAAGACAATAAGCTTGTCCATTTATTACATCAGGTTACATATGTAACAGCCTCTAATTTTAGATATTTTGCATAAAACTTGCAGATTTATGAGCCTTTTCATATAAGCAAATAAATCCCAAACAATGAAAGATAATCATCAACTGCAAGTATTTTAACTAGTTTTACTCTAGTTTTAATACTAAATGTTCACCTAAAAACTGAGTAGGGGTAGGGTTGTTTATTTGCTAATTCCAGAAAAAAATATTTAAGATAAGGAAACAAACTTTAATTTTTCTGTTAGCTAATTGCATAAGCTAGTCTGACATGGTTAAAAACATTTTGCAAAACACACAGAGAGGTTGTGAATGTAAATGATGTTAGCCGCACTTGCAAATTTTTATTGGTTATCTGATTTATGTAACGCATATGACACCTTAGGGAGCTACAATTTTGTTCAAAGGGCTGTCATACGTAGTTAAGATATTCAGTATGCAGACTATATGAATGACTTTTAAAAATAAATATTTAATGTCTTTAATATGTAGCCCAAACTTTCAATTTACGTTTTCTTAATTTGATAAAGTAACGTATGTTACAGGCTCTTACAGACTAACGCCCCAATGCATAGAGTGCAAACATTTCTTAAAAGACTCGGCTTTTAATTTTCTACAAGACAGGATATGTCTGCAAAACTCCCTAGAGGGGGAAGCAAACCCATTCTCAGCCATCCGTCTACTATGCCATCGTTATGGATAAGTCCAAGATGGTTCTGTTGTTGTTGATCAATTGTTTATGTTATCCCCACTGTGTGTGTGTGTGTGTGTGTGTGTGTGTGTGTGTGTGTGTGTGTGTGTGTGTGTGTGTGTGTGTGTGTGTGTGTGTGTGTGTGTGTGTGTGTGTTCTGTGTTTGTCTTTGTTTTGGTATGCATTACTTTGTGTCCTTTCTCGTGTTCCGATCATCTTGAAGAGGAAGATTTTGTTTTATTATCTCACCCATGTCTTGCCATTTTATATGTTCTGTGGCTCTTCCTCATGGTGCCATGGGTTGGTCTGCAGTGTGTGATAGTGGTATTTTCTGATCATACTCGTTTACTTTTAGACTTCACCAATAACTAACACATCAAGATAAATTTCATATAGTGTATTAGGAAAGAAATTTGACATTGTCACAAAGAAGGCCGAATTCAACCTAGCTAGAATCATCATTATTTTGAACAATTTTCTGGACCCTATCCCAAATACAATATACAAAGTCCCATCCGGTTCTGAAGAATATCTTTATAGGGTTTTACGCTATGTTAGCACGACGGCCAACTAGGTCATGTGATTTTAAGGTTATCAATAAAAAGTTGATCTCCGATATCATAGGCCTTCAACTTTTTATAGCCAAAATCCAGGGTACACAGCAGTGCAGTGATTTGGAAGTCGGTTAAGCATGGTTTAATTCGTCAAGTATATAAAAGGCATTCGATCATGCATGTCTGTTTAACAGACATCATACATTGCGCTTAAACTTTTTCTGATATTCGCAGTAACAGTTTCCATGCTTGACTATGCCCATTTTCCCTCAGACTGCTTAATATACTGGGTTGTTTAACTTCAGCTATGCCATCTTATGTAATCAGTGTGGACAACGCAGTGGAAATTGTCTTCATTGTTCAGACAATCATTTAGAAAAATAAAGACACATATGTACAGCTTTTAAACCCATACTTTTGTTTGTTTGTTTTTTATTTGATTTTTTACATCCCATCAACAATCTTTCAGTTATAAAGGGACGGGTCTTCCTGGATTGAACCAGTACTAAGCTAGGATTAATGTTCTTGCTTAAGGACACAACGCAGTGACTCCGGTGAGGCTCGAACCCTAGGTCTAAAGTCAAGCACTCTACCACTGAGCCACTGCGCTCCCTTTAAACCCATACTCTAAAATACATTTCCAGTTCAAGATTCCATCAACCACGGGTAGGAAACTTCAAAAACAGAGCCGTCCCCAGGGGGTTCTTTGATTTTTTTCATATACGAGGGGGGTTCAATATGTAATGAAAACCCATTCATAACTCCATCCACCAACGCGTTAGGATTTAATGCCATATGCCAAACGAAAGATCAAAGTGTCGCTGTTATAATGGTGCATGGAACATTATTTTATCTTTCCAACTTTAATAAGTTACAGACTTTTTAAAAAGCACACTAATATACACTGCATATATTTTCCACTGAATTTTAAAGACTCATTTTAGCGAAGGTAGAAAGACATGCTGTATTTTCTAAAAAAAACATTTAACATGCATGAATCACATGTCCATAGTTTTCTGACTCATTTCCCCTTTATCTGCTATAACAATACAATCTTTTGACCGGTACCGATTTCTCGTGCATACGGTTTTATCACGTAACCCCCTCTTACGTTGACGCCGTTTAATGTAATGGACGTAACACTAAAATACGCACGGTTCTTGAAAATCAGAAATGTGGTTTTGTACCAAGAAATGACAATTTTTATTGTATCGAAGTTTCAATACACACAGTGCATAGGCAGCAGACCAGCTAAACTGAAACCAATATCTAGAGGTATCTCATCTTAGTGGTATACCATTTTCGTTTGCTCTCATTTTATTGTCTGAAATTAGCCAGCCAGATTATGTACATGTAAATACGTGTAACAATGTCCAAATAATGCATCCGAGTGCAAACATCGATGAAACGCAATATTTTGTCTGATCCATTTCAGTGTAAGCCAGTGATGGCATTCTTTTCAGTGATTTTCTTATTTCAAATGACATACTTTGGGGTACTATATGAGTGAGATTAAATATGGAAATGTCAAAATTGGCTGCGTTACTTGCACATGAACATCGAAGCGACCAGAGAAAATGTTACAAATGATTTTCGTATGAGTTTTTGCTATGTGTTCGTTCACGCAAAAAACGACTCTGTCAATGGAATGCCAGAAAATGTAGCATCATTGAGGATTTTTACCAAAATGATAGCCTCAGTATTTCATATAATACAAAGCAATATCAAATTTTTTTGCAGGTATAAATCTCCAATATATGGATATTTACCACACGAAGAAGCAGACTGAAAACATCTCTCGTTTATGTAGTCATCTGCTTTTGAAAACATTGTTTTATTTCATACCACAGTGTACTTCAGCACCCTATCTTGAAGGTGGCTTGTGTAAATTAGATTATGAGCTGGACAACTGCAATTTTATATTTATTTAGCCAAGAAACAGACCTTTAAATGAAATTAATTATGAAGTGTGTAAATATAAAAATTTTGGATATACTTGGCTGTTTTCATTATATATTGAACGCCCCTCGTACACGTAGGCTCGGGTCATTTTTTTGCGTCCGAAATTTTGAATTTCATTATTTTTGTGGTTTTCAGAAAAATGATTTTTTGGGTATGAAGATTTTTTGGATATTTTGAGGGGTCATCACAAAATTGGACTATATTTAGGGGTCATTTCTATGCATATTAATTAGGGTCTTTTCTTAAGGTCAATGTACAGCATGGGGGATATTTATTTGAGTTGGTAAAACTTCAAATACTATTTTGGGTGCTTGAAATTCGTGATACTTTTGGGGTGAACGGTAGATGCTGGGACCGGGCCTAAGTATGAAGAAAACATGGGAGTACCCCCCCCCCCCCCCCCTCGGAGACCAAGCTTTTGTTGTGATTGTTCCGTGTCTGTGCCAGTACATAATCGTTTTGTACAAGGCGAGCGACTTAATCACCACACCACTTAAGTTTTTCTTATGGCTGCTCCGTAGCTGTACCAGTATAATTTAGCTGAGAGTGTTTATTATTGTGTGTAACTTTAGTATGACCACAGCTTAAAGTCTCATCCGATACTGTAACACTCACGTGGAGAAGAGGATCAAACTCGGGACCCCTGGGTACAAGTCGAATACACCACGCCGACTGTTTTTTTTTTTGTTTTTTTTTGTTGTTGTTTAATGTTTGTGGCAGGGCCGTCGCCGCGTATTTAAAAGTAGTCCGGCGGAGGAAATCATCGAGTGCCGACGGCACGAGAGGGGGAGAGCACGAGAGGGTGACTCTCCCTCTCGTTAGGGGGGTTAGGGGGTCTCCCCCAAGAAAATTTTGAATTTTTAGCGCTTCTGTGTGCGTTTTTAATGGGCTTTTATGCGTTTGGGACCAGACTTCAGACACGATTTTTTTATAGAAAAGATATTTCTTGGCGCGTGATAAAACCGAATGCTAAACAAAATCGTTTTCAGATAGTCACGATTATTTTTTACTTTTTTCTTCAGCATATTTCTTAGACATTATGTCACCTATGTTCCCGCAGGTTTTGGCAAAGTACTTTTAGCACCGATCCTTGGTTGTCATGGGCGGATCCAGAGGGGGGACAGGGGGTCCGGACCCCCTGAAAAATCACAAAAAATTAGGGTTTCTAAGCAATACTGGTCCAGATCCCCTGAAAAATCACAAAGCTACCAAGCCAGCATTCAATGTTGGGCCATTATCGGCCCGCCAGCCTCTGACATAACTTACTGGATCCGAGCATGGTTGTACTTCAAAGAGTTGGATTTTCGAAAAGATATACAAAAAGCGTCTTTTCAATTAGTACACCCGTTACTTTAAGGATGCAGAATGCTTCATCTAGATTTTTGCTGCACAACTTTCCTTGATAGGCATAACGTGAGATCTTTGGCTTCATCGTAATGAAGCCAGGGCCTACTATCGAACTACGACGCCTAAACCCTTCTCTGTTCATGCTTCTTAAAGTCGAATGAACGTTGGGGGAACCGAAAAGTCTTGGGCTGAATTGGAACAGGCACAACTTGTATATCCGTAACAGAATGAATTGTAGCAACACATGCCCACGATGCTCGTAACGTTTAAAATACTTAGTCGCTCGACATGTTATTTAGAAGAAGAAATGTCAATCTAAAGGGAAATGAAACTGGCGCATAGAAATTATCTGGGCCTCAATGCGAGAAGACCTGTCTTCGGGGTTTATGAAGGCTTGTAAGACTCAAACCAACCTGCTCAGTTACAGAGAGTACATGTAGCTAGAAAGCTGAAATTTTGAGTGTAGCAAGTTTATCAATTATACTTTCAAGAGGGCGAACAACAAAGGCACTGATCAGACTGCGCGGATGTGTAGGCTGGTCTGCGCCTTTAATCTTCGAATGCAACTACGTCAGGTTTTCTCTCGACACGGCCCATAAGTATGATAACTCTCATTATAATACAATGTAATTGCATTGTATTTCAATGTTTTCACACCTTGGCTAGGTCGGTCTATGGATGACACGCGCAACGAGCGTTATTGATGATTGCATCAATAAATTGAAAATCAGAGGTAAGCACAAAGAAAAATGAGCCAAAACGAGAAAAAGGGACACGACGGAAAGCAAATTCGTCCAAAAAGTGGTCCGGCGCTCGCCGTCCTGCCGGACCGGCGACGACGGCCTTGTGTGGTCGTGTCCCTTGGCTATAACCAGTATTGGTCGAGTGGGTTTATGTTTTTTGAGGTTTTATGTCCAGGAGCATCCGAAGGATTGCGAAAGCCTATACTTGTAACACACATTCACACTGTATTTAGAACTTATTCGAGAAAAGTATTAATATTCTTATATCTACGGGTTCAGGGTGGGGAGCAAGACGCCTAGATATCGGTCTGAACCTGCAGCACCGGGCTTTGCTTTTGCTGTGTGTATGTAAATACGAGAAGCGAAGGCTCAGACGAAATGCTTTTTAATAATACCTGTATGCTCCTTCGTTGCTCGCATATGCAATTGGTACGATTGTATAAGTATGGGTCTGATCACCATGTAAGTTGATAAGTCTCTATGCATGTTCATAATTTGAAACGCAGACCCGAATAAGAAATCCGAGTTGCCTATGTAACCTATGCTCGAGTATTCGAGCATTGCAATATACCTGTACACAGCCTGAACTCAACAACCGCTCTCTGTCAAAAATCAAAGTCACGGATATCCATAGCCTCTACAAAAATGTTTAAGGTGACGGGAAGCCGTTACAATCAATGTACCTGTACACAGCCTGAACTCAACAACCGCTCCCTGTCAAAAATCAAAGTCACGGATATCCATAGCCTCTACAAAAATGTTAAAGGTGACGGGAAGCCGTTACAATCGAAAACTTCAAGGTCACGGAAATCCGTGACTCGCGTTTCAAAACTTAGAAAATCGCAAGTTTTTGATAGCGAGTAACTCTATATAAATGCCGAGTAACCTGAACAACTCGAAGTTAAGTTGAAACTTAAGGCAGTATTTTATGCAGTCGTTATTGTCCTGTTAGAAAAAATTGAATTTTAACAGCAATATACTGTCATCCTTACCAGCGTCTCCAACTCCTTCCGACCACATATTTTCCTTCCCAGCGTTTTGAAATCACCCGGCTGAAAACTTTATCTTACGTTATCAAAAGATTGGTTACTGGCACGCATTCCAGGAAACTTTCGGTTTCATTTCACTTACGATAAGTTGGGAAAACGGAAAAGTAGGTATTCGTTGCAGAGTCGCGGACTTCCGTGACAAAGGCTAGCCGCGGAATTCCGTGTGATCCCTACCTGATAACAAAGATATGAGCGTTTGATCTCGTATAGATGATGCGTTTTAAACATGACGTCATTAAACGTTGTTAATGACGTTCTGACGTCAACACCATTGTGTTAACATATGAAGCAAAAACAAAGACGCTAGGAGCAATACTTTAAGAATGCTCCATGTTTCTGTAAATTTGATGTGTATGCAATTGCATAGACTGCACAAATAGCCCACATATGCTCATCCCGTGTTTACAAAAGCATTTGAAATGAGGTACACTGTTTTGAAGGTAGTGTATAGTCCATATGCACAGCTGTTGCCATGGCAACATACATTATACGTATCACTTAATTTTATCAGAACTATTTGCCCCTTTAATCTTATGACATGTTAGAAGCAATTTGACTCTATTGTAAGAACATGCAAAATCTTGAAAATTTAGAACTTTTTAGAAATTTTGATTACACAAAAACTGCTAAGATGCCCGAAGGACCCTTTTGTCAGATCGGCGCTCATATGAAAATCGAAATTATCAATAACAACGATATTTTTAGACGTTTTGTCGTGCCAACCAAGAGTGACAGTGACGTAATACTTTGTTTACAATTGCTAAGTAAAATACTACGAGTACACTTCATTATAGCTATCTCGAATCGATATATCAGTTGTGTATTAATCCTGGATCCTATCCCGTGGATAGGATTAATACACAAGTGATCCTTCGATTCTAAGTCCCTGATGACTTTGTAAACTAATCTTGACGTCACCGTCACTCTTGGCTGGCCGGACAGTAGTATCGAAATTTTACACGACCCACAGGCATCTGCTACAATAATTATGTGAGTCCGTCTTTCAGTCCAATATGAGGCGTGACATGTGATTTCCAACAATGTGGTATTTTGACAAGTGTAGACTCAGACGAGCCTGTGCAGCCTCCTGTTAAGCTTAGAAACTCCAAATGCTGTTCAGTCAGTAGCTTAACAATCATAGTATATTTAAGCGACTAGCAAAGGCTCTGATCAGACTGCGCGTATGCGCAAGCTGATCTGAGACTTTGCTGGTCGCACATACCACATTGTTGGAAATCTCATGTCACGGCTCATATGCTTTCCACACATTCCTTCTGGCACTTGACACTGATAAATCTGCGTTAACCATGGGTCGTGCACATTACAGTTATTTGATTTAATTCATATTCTGTTTTTTTTTGTTTGTTTTTTCTTTTTTTTTTGTTTTTTTTTTCTTTTTTCTTTTTTATGTGTGTTTTTTTTTTTTTTTTTTTTTTTTTTCGTTATAGTTTCTTTTCTCCGGGGTTCCGTATGAACGTGACATTTATTTCATCTCATAAGGCGAAAATCTAATTTTTCGCGTCATGAGATGAAATAAATGTCATAATTATTCAATCAAAAAATTGGAATAATCAATTATTGGATGACTCTACGTTATTATTAACATCATTATTGTTGTTTCAGGGTACCACCATCTTACTCGACGGCGGATAAACATGGGTGCCGCTCAAGGTAAATTTTAGTGACTCAAACATTATAGGACCTTTGAGAAGGACGTCGTTCTGTGTCTCTTCCTCGCGGTGCTGTCGATTGGTTTATAGTATTTCCTGGCAATGCTCACATGCGTGGATCCAAAAGGGGGACAGGGGGTCCGGACCTCCCTGAAAAACCACAAATCTATAGGGTTTACTAGTAATACTGGTCCGGAATCCCTGAAAATAACAAAGCTACCGAGCCAGCATTCAATGTGGGTCATAATCGGCCCGCCAGCGAAACGCCATTGTTATGGCGTTTCGCTGACAGGTCGATAATTGTCCGCTTTTGGTGGTTTTTGGAACCTCCCTGCCCTCAAAAAAAATATCAGAGTTGGACACCCTCTGGATCCGCGCATGACTCACCTGCTTTTAGAATTATCAGTTTTTGCTCGATCAAACATATATTATGGGTACCTAAAAGAAACGTCTCAATGAGACGTTTCTTTTACGCACTCAAAACATAAGTTATTATAAAAAAAATATCAAAATAGATCCTGAATTGGTCCCATTCTCTGAATCCAGTTTATCCCAAATTTATTTTGAACTAGCGAGTATTTCGATAATACCGAGATCACCCAGGTGAACCGCATGTCTAGATCTCGGAGGGTGTTGGCTATCGGAGGTAAACAAAGGATTTTGAGGTTGGACATGGTCTGTATTGAGACGATTTTATTTCATTTAGATTCGCTTTTAGGGATAAGAACAACATATAGGTCGATAGTATACAGAATGATGATAACTCTGAAAACAATACATCTTTTTGAACTGAATCTGTTCGAGTTTAAATCGCATTTGAATTCGGAAATGCAGTAATTTGGACCAATATTTCGAATTCATCAGTTAATATTCATATCTTTTATTTTATCTTTACTTGATTCACAGCCACCGCTGGAATGTATAACCTCTCTTTGGAATGAATCAGTCAAATACAATTCAAAAATACTTGTAAAACACTTATTTATTTGCAATTTTATGACGGTGGTATCATGTTTATGGGTAGCTTTCCGTTCGGAGGTATGTTGGGTAGCTGTCGGAGGGAAGGCATGTGCATGTTAACATTGATTTCGGAGAAGGGCAAATTGATTATGCTCATTAAACTAGCTATCGCATACGGAAACAAAAGTGTAACACTCAAACACTTTCAAAAACAAGTGGTTCGATTGGCGAGGAACATATCAAGGGCGAAACAAGCTTAAACAAACCAATTTGTTTGAGTTTTTGTTCAACATTGAAGGAGTGTTTTTGTGCTTTAGTTTGTTTTGTTTGTTTTGGCCTGCCATATCTATTTAGCCCTTTGCATCACATTAAAGAAACAATCTGGCAGTAACATAACATGCAAAAGCATTATACTATGAAATGGGCACATACCTTTTGTGAAGGTGACAGATCAAGTAGCAATGCAATTAGTATACCAGATGTTTAGACAGCACCTATACGGTCTAATCAGTCTTCACTAATTGCATAAATTTAACTACATGTAGGTGTTTTCGCATTTACACAACATAAATTAACGCACTTTAAAGAACGGCCTTTGGGTTAAACCAAGTGTAAATGACCAGGAAATGACACAATCCCAGACAGACACATGGCACCAAGAGACAGGTACATTGGAACACAGACAAATAAGGAATACGCACAAAGTCAGAATACAATAAGCAAAGCATTCAGCTGCCTTTATCTCAGTGAGAGAATTGCCAAACTAGAAATGACACAATATAAGCGTTTAACACGAAGTGCTAAACACGAACCGCCAGCAAATACAACAAAAATACTAATAGTGGGGCCGATATGTAACAATTTTGAGAAGAATCGTGCATTTTATGATAAAAGCATGAAACTTGGTACATGGCTAGTTGATAACAAAACAAAAAAATTAAGGGTCAGTGCCACGCCAAAAATGTCCTCTAATGGCCGCCATCTTGTTTTTCCAAAATGGCCGCCTTTTTCAACTTATTCATTTTAATCTCATTATTTATTTGCAAACATCATGTTTTCTTCAGTTAATTTACTTAAATAGCCATCAGTTATATCTAAATACCTTAAAATCATCTTTCAATTTTAAAAGAAATCAGGATTTAGGCTGTATTTTAAAGATGGCCGCCACTTTTGTATCTAAAAAGTGCAGTTATATTATAGAACTTTACAAAGTTATAAATTTTGATGCAAATTACTTCTAGCAAGTAGAAATAGTCCCATTAAACAAGTTACTAACTTATCAGCATGACTTTATTGTTGCTTATTGTTCCAATATGGTAATAAAGATGGCTACCAATGTGCAAATCATAACATACTGTCTGCTTTCATTTGGAACTGAAAGAATGTAGTTTGTTTGAATTTATGCAAACGATTTTCAAGAATAACTTTATTTAATGGCTTTGGATAAAAAGAGAGCATCCAACATGCCATCCAAGACAGCTGTCAAAGTAAAATTGTTATATGGACACCATTTATAAGGTGGCCGCCATCTTGGTTTTTCCAGAATATGCAGTGTATTTTAAGTTGAATTATTTTAAGCTCATAAATTTGCAAGCCAATATGTTGTCTTCACTTATTTCCACTTATTTTGCAGTCAATCATACTAATTTGCCTCAAAATTGTCTTTTAGGCTTAGAAAACACAATATTTAGGACATAATCTCAAGGTGGCTGTTACATTTTGCATCCAAAAGGAGCTCAGTGGCTCAATGGTAGAATGCTTGACTAAAGTCTGAGGGCGTCACTGTGTTGTGGTCCTTGAGCAAAACACATTTATCCTAGCTTAGTACTGGTTCAACCCAGGAAGACCCTTCCCTGTATAACTGAAAGATTGTTGATGGGACGTAAAGAATTAAATCAAACAAACAAAAAAAATCTGCAACCTCAATAGTGGTGGTATACCAACTTGACAAAATATGAATTTCCATGCAAAATTATTATGCAATTAAGTAGAAATAGCGACCCAACCAAGGGCCTAACTTATCAGATTTTATTTTTATTTTAACCTATTATAACATGGTATTCAAGATGGCTTTGTGTTTAGCTTTAGAAAAAAAGAAACGTATTACTTTCTGTAGGAAATATTTGGAGGTTGTTTGAAGTTACGAAAATGAGTTTCAAGACATGATTATATTTAATGAAATAGGTTAGTAAAGGGGACATCCAACCTGTCATCCACCATGGTTGCCAATTTTGGTTTTAGACACTTGTACAGATGTTGCTATAAAGTGTGTTCTATATAAAATTGATATGATCAATATGAGATGCAAAGAATTTTTGTACCTATAGCAAACTTAAACTGTCCTTTGTAGAATTGCCATTGCATTATATATCATTTGTTTACATCCGATTTTAGTGAAAAATCCTATAAAATCTGTAACAGAGATATCAAAGTTTCCTTTTGACATTTCACACACATCAGCTTTTCAACTTGATCTTGTCAAATGACGTATTTGCTGCAGCCAGCCTTATTAGGTTGTGTTGATGATGTAGCTGGCACTATCATATCTATTTGAAAGTAATCAAAGTTTATATCATTTTGAAGTCAATCCAATATATAATGTTGCAGACATCTTAGTTGCTAGCCAAAGCTTCCCTCGCCAATGGCTTGCTAGTGAGTCGGGCATTTCATTCCATAATAGTTAAGTCCAAAAACCTCTTTAGTCTAGTTAGTTGAAACAAAAGCTTTTTGTCTATTTAGGTATGTAGGGTTTTTAAATGATGATGTTATTTCGCTCTGTATTTACAGTGGTGGTCTTTAACAGCCCAGGGATCTTCAGCTAGGTGCCACATCCGCATATTCAGGCAAATCCCTGCCCTTGCTGTATCAATTCTTGTTTTCGTGATTTATTGTTCACTGTGGTTATTCATTAACTAGTTAAAAATCGTCCTAGAAATTGTTCCAAGGTAGTAGTGCTGTTGTGGTTCTCATTTTATTATTATTGGTGTAAATATGGTTTTTATATACTTTTATATACAAGTATGTGAATGATTTTGGTTATGTTAAGGTAGCCTAGTAACTGCATTCAAGGGGAGAGCAGCATCACTACTGTTTACTATCTGTCTGTATATTTAGTTTAACCCATTTTAATTGTGTAGGAAGAATGTTAGCTCTGATTGTACTAGTTTCTGGTCATTGCTATGATTTTACATAGTATATAAGCAAAATGGGAATAACATGTCCGGAATGACGCAGGCCAACAGTCGCTAGGTGAAGAAGCGTTGAAAGAAGCGTGGAAAGAGCATTATGAATTTACTCAAATTCGAACTCTTTGGAATGCAAAAGGCATGCCAGAGGAAATCCCAGTTGAAGGTCTAGCCAGCTGATCAGTACAGGAATTATCACAAAAACAATTAGCAGAATGTGTTCTGACAAAGCAAACATACCATCAGCAATTGTCATCGAGATGCTTTATTCTACATGTATTTGGGAAACTGGCAAAGTCAAGGTGTTTGACCTTATCTGCCAGATAATCTCGAGTGTTAGTACAGAGTGATATTATGAACATAGGCAAAGGGGGTGTTCTGAACAGAGGCTTGAAGTTAATTAAGCAATTAATAAGGGTGTTAGGGTGCATATTTGAGAGACATATCAGGCAGAGAGTTGAGATTGACGAGATGCAGTGCAGATTTATGTCAGGCCATGGTGGCATTACAGTTGCGGTCTTCATTTTAAGCCAGCTACAGAAACTGCTCCTGACTTCAAACAAGCCATTCTACATCACATTCATTAACATAGAGAAGGACAGTAGGTAGCTAATGTGCATGCCTTTAAATCAACAGGACAGTAGTTGGCAATTGTCGCAGTGAGAAGGTTTTTGTTGTTGATGTTCATCGTGACTCTGTTCTGACTCCACTGCTCTTAATTGTTATCTAAGAGGCTCATATCACGGAATTCAGAACAGACTGCACATAGTTGCTGTTGTACAAATATGATCGGGTGAACAAGAGTTCAAGGACGAATTGCTGGTGAAATTGGATGCATGGAAGTATTGGAAGGAGAAGGCTCTTCATGTGAACATAATAATATGAAGTCATATACAAATAAAGTCGTCCCTTGAGCTAAAGTGCACCAAATGCATGTGGCACAACACTACTTAATGATGGAAGATGGAGGCTATAGCACCTGATAAAAACTTGAGATAGGATTTCTGTAACCATATGGACATTCTCTACGCTAGAGACATCCTCAAGCTGCCTGCAGTCATACATTGCAAATGTACATGGCAGAAACTCCGTAAACTTCTTAACCTAATGATCATCTGCTGCCTGTGACTCGAGACAGGTAGTAATAAACATGCATTCGTTGTTTTGTTTTTGTTGAGTGTATATTTCCAGTACGTCCTTGATTATGAACAGTTCACTAGCATGATACAGCCTAGTTAGTGATGGCAAAAACGCCTAATAGCAAAAATGTATAGATTTATTTAGAAAGAACAGTAAAAATCACCAATAAATATGATTTTCCAATTTGGCGGCCATCTTGGATGCCATGCTTGAATTTACAGTTGAGAAATTTTCAAAATTACATATTATATATAAGAAACGAACATTCATTGGTACTAAAGCAAATTTTACTCATACAAATCTCAATGATATATTAATGTATAAAAACAAAAAAAACATAAAATCATTCTTCTTTGGCAGCCATCTTGCATGCCATACTGTATCAAGGCTCTCATATAAATTGTTCACAAATAACAAAGTCACATTTTGAGCCTTTCTATGCTT
The DNA here is from genome assembly GCA_964019695.1 of Loripinus fragilis. Lineage (NCBI taxonomy): Eukaryota > Metazoa > Mollusca > Bivalvia > Lucinida > Lucinidae > Loripinus > Loripinus fragilis. Next base: position 216,063 of record CAXHUL010000020.1, on the reverse strand, counting down.
GGAACAACTTGAATTTGATACAATAATCTGAATTAAGTTCATTCTATTATGTTTTCATAAAGCTAGCTTGATTTAACATATAAAAATGGCGGCCATCTTATAAAATGGCCACCATCTTGGATAATATGCCAATCTACATGTGATTTCAGATAATTACAAATGTTCTATTCTTAAAATTCACACTTACGCAAGTTTTCAAGAAAAGTTTATAGCAAAATGATACCCAACTTAACAGGCATTACACGAAAATAGGTCGCCATTTTGAAATTCAAGAAGGCGGCCGTCAAGGTGCATTTCTGGCTTGGCACTGACCCTCAGAAATTATGATAATTACTAATCTGGCCATGTACCAAGTTTCATGCTTTTATCATAAAATGCACGATTTTTTCACATATCTGCCCCACTATAAGTGAGTATGGTCAGGAAATTTCACAATCACAAACTTCAGACAAACCCATGGCACTGTGAGGAAGACCCACACAGCAATCACGAGGCACTAGGAAAACAAACTAAGCAAAGCAACCAGATCTCTCTTCCCCATCTACTCGCCCTCTTTCTTTCTTTCTCTCTCTCTCTCTCTTCTCCATTCTCTCTACTCGCTCACCTATATACTCTCTACCCCCTCTCTCTCTTTTCTCTCTCTCTCTCTCTCTCTCTCTCTCTCTCTCTCTCTCTCTCTCTCTCTCTCTCTCTCTATGTCTCTCTGTGTGTCCCTCTCTACTATCTAAAAGTAAGTAAAGGTGCAAAGATCAGGAATCGATACAATCAAGTACCACACCTGACCCAGGATACCAATGGGAAAGTGACAAACTCACAGAAGACACCACAAACGAGAGCCAAGAGGTCAGCCCCTTCCCAGCAGGTGACCACAAAGCACATATAAACAGACGCGCTCAAAACATAGCAAACACAAGACAGAACAAAAACATAAAAGATCCACAAAAGAAGTACCGCCTTGGAACGGTCAGTAAAATATTTTACTGGAGGGCTTAAACCGGTTTAACGGCGCCAACCTCACCCTTAATTCAGATGTGGATCAAGACACATAGATATTTGGTTTGCATGAAAGACCCCTAACTTATCAATGCATCATCTCCTAAAACATATAAATCAAGATATAACAAGGAGATAAAGCAAGGATGAGGACTCAACAGTAAATTAAACTGAATACCGGAGCAAAAGAAATCCAACTCTATTCTCTTTGTCGTTTATTTACTTTATTCTCTACTTGCACTCCTCTCTATGCTCTCTATACTAAATTCTCTACTCGCACTCCTCTCTTTTTCTCTACTCGCACTCCTTCTCTACTCACACTCCTTCTCTATTCTCTCTTATTCTACTCGCACTCCTTTTCTACTCGCACTCCTTCTCTACTCGCACTCCTTCTCTGCTCTCTCCTTCTCTACTCGCACACCTTCTCTACTCTCTCTTTCTCTACTCGCACTCCTTCCCTACTCGCACTCCTTCTCTACTAGCACGCATTCTCTCTACTCTCTCCTTCTCTAATCGCACTCCATCTCTAACCGCATTCCTTCTCTACTCGCACTCCTTCTCTACTCTCTCTTTCTCTACTCGCACTCCTTCTCTACTCTCTTTTTCTCTACTCACACTCCTTCTCTACCTGCACTCCTTCTCTACTCGCACTCCTTCTCTACTAGCACTCCTTCTCTACTCTCTCCTTCTCTACTCGCACTCCTTCTAAGTTCGCATTCCTTCTCTACTCCCACTCCTTCTAACTTCGCACTCCTTCTCTACTCTCTCTTTCTCTACTCGCTTTCCTTATTTACTCGCGCTCCTTCTCTACTCGCACTCCTTCTCCACTCTCTCTTTCTCTACTCGCACTCCTTCTCTAGTCTCTCTTTCTCTGCTCACACTTCTTATCTACTCGCACTCCCTCCCTACTCGCACTCCTTCTCTACTAGCACTCTTTATCTACTCTCTCCTTCCCTACTCACACTCCTTCTCTACTAGCACTCCTTTTCTACTCTCTCCTTCTCTACTCACACTCCTTCTCTACTCGCACTCCTTTTTCTCTCGCACTCCTTCTCTACTCGCACTCCTTCTCTACTCGCACTCCTTCTCTACTCACACTCCTTCTCTACTCGCACTCCTTCTTTACTCTCTGTTACTCGACTCGCACTCCTTTTTTACTCGCACTCCTTCTCTACTCGCACTTCTTCTCTACTCGAACTCCTTCTCTACTCGCACTCCTTCTCTACTCGCACTCCTTCTATGCTCGCACGTCTTCTCTACTCGCACTCCTTCTCTACTCTCTCTTTCTCTACTCGCACTCCTTCTCTACTCGCAGTCCTTCTCTACTTGCGCTCCTTCTCTACTCTTTCTTTCTCTACTCTCTATCTTTTTCTTCTCGCACTCCTTTCTCTACTCGCACTCCTTCTCCACTCTCTCTTTCTCTTCTCGCACTCCTTCTCTACTCTCTTTCTCTACTCGCACTGCTTCTCTTCTAGCACTCCTCCTCTACTCGCCTTCCTTCTCTACTCGCACTCCTTCTCTAGTCTCACTTCTTCTCAACTTGCATTCCTTCTCTATTCGCACTCCTTCTCTACTCGCACTCCTTCTCTTCTCGCTCTTCTTCTCTACTCGCACTCCTTCTCTAGTCGCACTCCCTCTACTCGCTCTTTCTCTACTCTCTCTTTCTCTGTCTCTCTCTTTCTCTGTCTCTCTCTCTGTCTATATCTTCCCCTGTCTCTCTCTGTCTCTGTCTCCCTCTGTCTCTCTCTCTCTCTGTCTCTGTCTCTGTCTCTCTCTCTCTCTCTCTCTCTCCCTCTCTCTCTCTAATGTATTAAAATATCATGAGCAATACGAGAATTTAATGAAATGATAGCGAGTGTTCGACTCCCATGTTCAGTCCTCCTCTGTCAAATTCCAAGTACGTCACCCGATCATCGGGTAATGGGTAAAGAACTGTTATAACGTGCTAACTGGGAACATTTTTATCATGGAATTGAGAGAGGAGTTCTCTGTATGCCTTAACAATGAAGCCCTCTCACGAGTTAGGGTGTATTTGTACAAGCCATTTTATTCTAGGGAAAGGGAAAATGCCAAACTGAGGGGAACAATATTGTCAGAGAACGTGGAAATAAATAAAACATGAAACATGGAAACAAGTCAATATTTAAGAAGAACAAGGGAATATGTACCTCCTGGGAGGGCCTCTATTATAGATAATAAAACAAACATCACAACTATAAAACTACTAAACTTGATATGATTTGTACCCAAACTCTAAACTTTACAATCCGATTGTCCATCTCTTTCTGAAAAGGACGTCACCCAGGTACATTTATTGAACTAAAGATAATTTAAAGTCGTACTGCAAACGGTTGCATAAAAATCTAATTAAACATTCGATTTTTACAGAAATTTTGATTGCCATTTGTCGCCAGTCGGGCGACACATGGCAATCGAAAAATCGGGCGACAAATGGCAATCGAAAACCCTGTTTCCAACGATTTTTGATCTACATTCGTAGATAAAATTAACGTTTTCGATTGCCGCATATCCGGTGTGAAACTTTAAAAAATATCTTAAAGATATACAACCCATCTTTATTGCTTCTTATAGAATGACAAATGAGCCGCGACGAGTGATTTCCAACAATGTGGCATTTTGAAATGAATATACTCAGACGAGCCTTTGTAGCCTTCTTTTAATCTTAGAAACTCCAAATTATGTTCGTTCAGTAGCTTAATATTCATATAATACTCAAGCGCCAAGCAAAGGCTCTGATCAGACTGCGCGTATGCGCAATCTGGTCTGAGCCTTTGCTGGTCGCACATACCACATTGTTGGAAATCTCATGTCGCGGCTCAAATAATATTGTTTAAAAATAATGCCATTGTGGGGTTTGGGCTGCTGTTACCGGAATATGAGGACCTGGGCCCGGAATTACAATGCCTCCTTAAAGTTAAGGAAGACTTACTGAGTTAAGTATTGATTTTTCAGGATGCCAAAAATGACGTTTTAAACTGATTAAAATCAAAATTGTTTCACTTTTCTGTAGATCACAATGATATCTTTGACCTTAAACTCCAAATTATGTTCGTTCAGTAGCTTAATATTCATATAATACTCAAGCGACAAGCAAAGGCTCTGATCAGACTGCGCGTATGCGCAATCTGGTCTGAGCCTTCGCTGGTCGCACATACCACATTGTTGGAAATCTCATGTCGCGGCTCAAATGATATTGTTTAAAAATAATGCCATTGTGGGGTTCGGGCTGCTGTTACCGGAATATGAGGACCTGGGCCCGGAATTACAATGCCTCCTTAAAGTTAAGGAAGACTTACTGAGTTAAGTATTGATTTTTTAGGATGCCAAAAATGACGTTTTAAACTGATTAAAATCAAAATTGTTTCACTTTTCTGTAGATCACAATGATATCTTTAACCATAAGTACTGCATCGATCCAGGCAATTTATTTAGCATGTTGAAATATCAATACTTAACTTAAGTCGTCCTTAACTTTAAGGGACCATTGTAATTCCGGGCCCTGTGCTACTATGTAAAGTTTAAAAACGTTAAAAGATAAAATAACAGAACGGATTACCACTGAAACTGCAATATTTTCAATATTTTTACGGGTATTGTTATATGGATTACTTTGTCCACCTATACAAATATGCAGTGAAGATCCAGATAAGCTTACATGTATACTAATACTTTTAAGAATGAACTGACAACAGACCAAAAACATAAATTGCTTTTTAATACGTGTGGTATTTTATTTTACTGTCGCAATGGCGCAAAGAGTACAGCTTTAAAACGTATGCAAACTGTACAGGGTTCATTATTATGATTTTTATTTTGTTTGGTTTTATTCTTAACATCCCAGTCAACAATTTATCGGTTATGTCGGGATGGGTCTTCCTGGGTTGAACCAGTACTAAGCTATGATTAATATGTTTTACTCAAGGGCACAACACAGTGACGCCAAAGAGGCCAGAAATTCGAACGCTTACGTTACTCGATAGCTGCGCATTCAACTAAGAGTAAGATGCGCGGATCCAGAGAGGGGGCGGCAGAGGGTCCTGACCCCCACCCTTGAAAATCGGAAACCTTTGGGGCTCTTTAGCAATACTGGTCCAGATCCCCTGGAAAATCAAAAGCTACCAAGCCAGCATTCCATATTAGGTAATCATCGGCCCGCGAGCGTTTTGCTGTTGGGCTGACGATGGCCCGCTTTTAGTGGTATTTTAATTCCTCACTCCATTCATCTAAAAAAAAGTGTGTCAGAGTTAAGTTGGACTTCGTCTGACAAAATTTCTGGATCCATGCATGATTAAGCATCGCATGGGATGTTTTGTTGCATTTTTCTCACTAATATTTTACAAAACCGAAGAAAGCGTATCAGTGCAACGCTACTAGATGACGGTACAAGACATGGACATACCCTATCCCAGCCAGCACACATTGTCGGGCAACCATCGGCCCGCCAGCGAAATGCCATTCAAAATGTTTTAGATGTTGCATAGCAAAAAAGGAAGAAAGGAAGGCGGGAGGGGGGGGTTGGGGACCGGCTTGAGAGCCCCGTTGAAACCCATTCAATGTCTGTAGGTGTTTTTTTTTACGGTTTGGGGGGGGGGGGGTAAATTGTTGATATAGTTTGTTTCATTGAATAGAATCCTAAAGGGCGGTGCAACAGGAGGGTGTTTCAGTGGAATAGGTGAGTTGCATGTTTCAATGGATTTGATCAGGGTATTTCAGTGAACTGAGTGGTCTGAGTGCTTCCCTGGGCTGGGCGGTTTGGGTGTATCAGTTGCCTAGGGAGTTTGGGAGTTTCAATGGGTTGGCTGTTTTGTGCATTTCAGTAGACTGTGTGCGTTTGGGTGTCCTGTGGCGATTCAGTAGACTGGTGGTTATGGGTGTTTCAATTGTCTGGATGGCATACATGAATATATTTTTGGATCAAAGGTTTACTAATCATGCACACGTGGCATCTTAACCAACAGTTTCCTTGCATTTTGACACTCCATTTACGCAACAAGATGCGCCTCAATGTGAACCTGCATTTTGTAGCCCTGTTCACGTTGTTTATATACTGCGTTGCCAGGTAAGATAATGGGTATAAGTATGGCACATGTTCTTGCCTTCTTTCAGGGACCATACCCTCACCCCCATCCCACCCAGCCATCATATCCCCTTCCTATATCAAGCATACTGGTTTCACCAAAAATGAATCAGTGCAGAATTTAAATAAATATGTTTTCCCAGACTCACTAGACAAAAACATGCATAATGGCACCGACTGAAGATGAGCGCTTTTCACAACACACCACAACTGTAAAACGTCTCAAATTTACTTCTGTATTTCCCCCCCCCCCCTGATAGTCTTCCATTTGTAGCATTACATATTTTTTTTTGTATCAAGACATGCTTAAAATATGTCAGATTCAGGCACTAATTGTGCGGCAGTTTGTATCAATCTCCGAAATCAAAACCACTGTCACTCCGATAGCAAGGATGCCAGCTGTCAAGTTACCTCTGCACATTTTGCTAACCACCAAAGCGATATCAACGTAAGCAAATTTCAAATATTAATGTTTTAATAGCATTTTGAGATACGACTCTTATAAATCATGCAGGAGAATGATATAGAATTGTGGCGACACAAGCAAATTGTGTCAAAGGTTGATGTAAATCCAGCTATAATCAAACAAATAGCATTTTTTCATTGAAAATTTCACAATCGTCGTTTGAAAGGTCGCCCAGGGTCCTACGGACATGGATCAAAAGCATTTAACACATTCCGAGTCCTTATCATTCATTATAGAAGCAACCTGTTTGCTGCTTTCGTCTCCAAGAATCTTTCTATAGGACATACAAATGGATAAATACAGACCCTGTCCATCCATAATCGCAATGTTTACCTCCGATAGCCAACACCCTCCGAGATCTAAACATGCGGTTTACCTGGGTGGAGATGTTACTGTATCCTATAACACCCAGGTAAACCGCATGTCCAAATCTCGGAGGGTGTTGGCTATCGGAGGTAAACGAAGGAGTTTTGGGCTGCACATGGTCTGCTTTGAGATGGTTTTATATTATAATGAACCACATTAAGGAATAACATCAACATATAAGCCGTATTATATAGAATGACAAGAATTCTGAAAGCAGTGTAGTTTTTGAACTGAATTAGTTTGAGTTTAAATCGCATTTGAATTCGGAAATGCGGTGATTGGAACGAATATTTCGATTTCATCAGTTAATATTTAGATGTATTATTTTATTTTTTCTGATTCATGACTACCGCTGCAATATTTAACCTCTCTTTAGAATGTATCAGTTCAATATAATTCAAACAGACGTGTACAACACTTATTTATTTGCAATTTTATGACGATGGTGTCATGTTTATGGATAGCGTTCTATTCGGAGGTAAGTCCTCTGAACATTTTGCTAACCATCAACATGATAGCAACGTAAGCGATTTTCAAAATTTGAAGTTCTAATAGCAGTTTTGGACATGCCACTTACAAGTCATGCAGGAGAATAATATAGAATGGTAGCGGCACAAGCAATTAGTGTCAAAGGTTGATATAAGTCCAGCTATGATCAAACCAGTAGCCTTTTTTCATTGAAAAATTCACAATCGCCGTTTGAAAAGTCGCCCTGAATCCTATGGACATCGATCATAAGTATTTAACAGATTCAGAGTCCTTATCACTCAATATAGAAGCAACATGTTTGCTGCTCTCGTCCCAAAGAAACTTTCCATATGAAATAAAAATGGATAAATGCAGACCCTATCCATCCATGATCTCAATGTTTACCTCCGATAGCCAAACCCTCCGAGATCATGACATGCGGTTCACCTGGGTGTATAAGGAGATATGCAAGCCAGAGTAGTTCTGAGCTCCTATATGTCTTGTTTTCAGTAATCAAAAGACACGTGAGGATGACAAGGAAGTACCATACTTACATATTACAGGCCAACCTGAAGTGATACGAGAACATACTGTAAATTCGCAAATTCTCAAGAGAATTTTTTATTCGCGATTTTCGGATTCAAAACTTCGCGCCTAGGGCATAATTAACCTATATCAGTAAACGACAGAGTGATTTCACCATTTCACGAGGGTTTATTTTCACGCAACTTCGCATATGGGACACGCTAGAATCAGAGACTAGGACCTTTAGCACGACCCTTGGGTCTGCAGTATAATCACTATGTGAGTCCACCCATTTGTTTATCCGTCTATGCGTTCGCAGTTAGTAAAACTGTTCATAACTCTTGAAAGACATGGTATATTTGATCACATTTTGCATACATATGCATGTCAACATTCCCTAACCACTTTTTTGCAAAACCACATTTTTTTGGTAGACGAGGGTTCGCTGACCATCAGTCCAGCATGTTGTGGTCAGTAAGTGAAAATCCTAATAACCCTTGAATCTAATGGGATATGATGATAAAATTTTGCTTGCTTATTTTTTTAACATTGTCCAGCCACTGGTATACAAAATTAGTGACGAGGATTTGCACCAGTAGAGGTCTTTTTAGCGAAAACGCTCATATCTCTTAAACACCATTGTTTAACCAAATTATACACACTATTATTTTAACATTATCGAGACCCAGTTATGCAAAACTGTGACTAGGTTTCGCCAAGATTTTTTTCATAAATCCCAAGACCCTTGCTAGTGAATTGTTGCATTGAATTGTTACCCTTGTTGCAGGGATAAATGCTTTGTTTGTTTGATTTGATTCTTTACGTGCCATCAGCAATCTTTCAGTTAAACAGGTTAGGCCAGGAACTTTAACTTTTAAGGTCAAGATATTTCCTTGAGAAATTATTTTAGCACCAAAGCACAGGATTGTGTAGTGTAAATAACCATAAAAAAGTCCTCAAAAATATCGGTGCCAAATTCGAGAAAATTAAGATTTAATATTGTATCATTAGTGGGTGGGGTAGCTGAAAAATGGAAAATATGTTTATAAATTTCACATTCTTTTAGTGTAAACAATATTTTATTCAAATATAAAGTACATCGAGATACAACAGATACATCATATATACAATACAATACATTTGAAAGGGATACAGAAATAAGTCTAAGACTTGTTTGAATCTGCTTCCCTAAAGGAATCATCTAAATAACATAATTTGATTAGCAGTTGATTTCTTGATGATGTTTCCAATTGAATTATATGTGATTACATTTAATGCAGATAGTAAATGAAACTAAGAAGTGTGTGTGTGTGTGTGTGTGTGTGTGTGTGTGTGTGTGTGTGTGTGTGTGTGTGTGTGTGTGTGTGTGTGTGTGTGTGTGTGTGTGTGTGTGTGTGTGTGTGTGTGTAATCTAGCAGATAAGATAGAGAGAGAGAGAGGTTTCCACGGTATCGACCTTATTGGATAAGAAAAAGTGTCATTATATTGGTAGTTAGTTCTCAAATCGTTTTGAATGGGTGATAAACTCCTGAACAGCTTTGAAGATAATACAATTGGTATTGCTGTTTAAGCTTCGTTCACCGTACAACAGCACGTTGAGAGTTGGGACACAGTGTATTTGAACCTTTTCTAGCATAATTTGACGCTGGGCAGTGAACCTTGCACAAGAGAAGAGGAAATGCTGGACGTCTTCAATTTCGCCACATGTACAGAACTTGTCTTGTATGATGTTTTTACTGAATAAGGTGTAGTGCAAACTGCTACAATTTGTCCTAATTCTAGCATGAAGTATCTGTTCGTTTCTGCTGCCAGTGAGATAATAATTTGGAACAGGTTGTCGCGTTGACATCTTCTTTTTGAAAGAAGAAACTGATGTACAGGACTGAACTGTGTTACCTAGAGTATTCCACTCACGTATGGTTGAGGGGAGAAATGAATTATAGTACAGTTGGGATTTAGCGTCAATTGTTTGATATTGTTCGCTGTTTCTAAGTGGATACCTGGACATGGCACCTACAAGGGGAGGAAGCAATGAACTGAGATATGCTGGAGTTAAGTAGTTGGTCATTTTATAGTACAGAGTCAATTTATGTTGCCTTCGTCTTGAGCTAAGAGTCTCCCAGCCAGTTTCTTTATACAAATTCTCAATTGATACTAATTTGGTTGTTCCAGTCACTATCCTGGCAGCTTCAAGCTGTATCTTCTCAAGTTCGTCTTCCTCATACTTAATTATATTGCACCAGACAACGTCAGCATATTCTAAGATTGGCCTAATAAATGCCATATATATAGTTTCTAGTGCTTTTCTATCTAAACGAAATTTAAGTTTACGCATAATGTGAATTCGCTGCCATGCTTTTGTAGTTATTAATTGTATGTGTTTGTGCCAAGTACCACTACTTTCAAATGTTACTCCTAGATGTTTGTGACTTTCAACTTCTGTGATTACTTGATTATTCATAATTACAGGTGGGTGAACAGGTTTATTTAACTTACGAGACAGTAGTATGTATTCAGTCTTGTTTGGATTAAAAGATACCAGCCATTTCTCAGCCCATGCAGATATTCTTACTAACTCCTGATTAATGGTTTGTGATGCTTCTTCTGGGGAGTCAACTATAATATAAAGGCTAGTATCATCTGCAAAAAGACGAATAATTGAGTTGATATCTTTTACAATATCATTGATATAAATAAGGAATAAAAGTGGTCCTAAAATAGAGCCTTGGGGTACACCCGCATTTATGCTTACCCAGGTGGAGGACCCCCCTGGTAAGACAACCCTTTGTTTGCGATCGCTCAAGTAGTTTTGAAACCATCCTAACAGGGAGCCACTTAGGCCTACAGATTTAAGTTTTAATAATAATCCCTTGTGCCAAACACGGTCGAATGCTTTGCTTATGTCACAAAAAACTGCCTTTACTTCTAAGCCATCATCCAATGCCTTTGAGAATGTATTGTAGATATCAACTAGTTGATTGGCGGTGGAATCGCCAGGGACAAAGCCTGATTGCAAGGACGTTATAACATTGTTGGCACTTAAGAAGTTAAAGACGTGTTTATGAACTATTTTTTCCATAACTTTTCCCAATGTACTAAGTAATGATATAGGTCTGTAATTTTTACAGTCCGTAGGATCATCTTTTTTAAAAACTGGCGTAACATTAGCTTCTTTCCATGCCTTGGGTACTTTGCTCAATGATAAAGATAAGTTAAATAAATTAGAAAGAGGATGAGAGAGTTCTGAAGAACAAGTTTTAAGGACATAGTTATTTATATTATCTGGTCCAGACGCTTTTCCCGTTTGTAGTGTTTCTAATATGGATTTAACTTCAGTAGGGTTTGTTACTAATTGTGTCAAATTGTTTGGGTTTGATTGAATGATATGTGGTAATTCCTTGCCAGCATCATTTAGATCAGATTGTGTTTTAAAATATGAATTAAGCAAATTAGCCTTTTCTTTGTCATCTGTGTATATTATATCATTTTCTTTTAGGGGTGGGGGTGATGCTTTATCTTGAGTTGATAAAAATGATTTTAAAGTCTTCCACCAATCTTTACTGCTTAAGTTATGGCTGGAGGTTAGTTTATTTGCTAGATTGTCAAAGTAGGTTTTTTTGGAGGATCGTAATAGTTTAGTTGTGTCATTTCTCAGTCGTTTATATTGGTCCCAGTGTTGTTGTAATTGTGTGCGCTTAGCTTTGTCATAGAATCTTTTACGTTTTCTCATTAATTTTCGTAGTTCATTATGCATCCATGGAGTTTCAGAAGGACGTACACTTGCAATTTTGTTTGGTATGCATTCACTGCTTAGTTGAAATATGTGGTCCGTCACGTTTTTGGAATATATATCAATGTCTTCATTTGCGAATGAGTTCCAGTCAGTATTGCCAAACTTGTGCTTGAGATTCTCATAGTCCCCATCTTTGTACTTCCATATATGCCTTTTAATTGATTTTCTATGGGGTTTTGTAAATTTAAACACACTAAATATAGGACAATGATACCGAATTTCTTGGTTTAGGAATGGATCGCCTACACCACTTAAGAGAATGCTGTTGGGGTTAGAAGTTAGTATAATATCAATTAAGGAAGATGATCGCTCGGTAAAGTGTGTATGCTCATTTATAATTTGGTGCAAATCATATTGCCGACAAATATTATTAATTTTACCAGAAGAGACTGCCTTGTTCATATCAAGATTAAAATCTCCTAAAATAATTATTTCAGGTATATCAGTATCTCTTGCAAGATCAATAGAGTTTTCTATGTTATTTAGGACGGTGTTGTCTGAATTTGGGGGCCGATAAAACGTTCCGATGAGAAGACGCTTACTTGGCAGTCGGATTTCTATCCATACGCATTCCAAATTGAGAATTTCCAAATCATGACGCCTAATGCAAGGTATTTCACTTTTAATGTAAACTGCAACACCACCATGTCCATCTCCAGGCCGGTCTTTACGAAAAGGTGATCGAAACCCATTTATTTGAATATCTGAATGTGTAGTGTTATGGGTAAACCAAGTTTCCGTAATTGAAATGACATCAAAATTTGATAACTCAGTTTCAAGGAGGTCAATTTTATTAACTGCACTTTGCACATTGTAATGAACAATAGAAAAATTATGTTTTATTATGTCTGAGGTTTCATTTGTAATGTCAGATAAAAGAGAGTCAGAATCAGATCTGGGTCCCGGGATAAGTTCTATATCGCCAGCACGTAAGAGCAGCATTCTTAAGAAAGTATAGTATTCGAAGACGTTCAAAGAGCCAACACCCTTCAATTTATGGTGTCTACAGTAGTGCAATCCTATTCTAATTCTATAAGTACAAATGTCACATTCTTTTTTTAAGAAATGCTGAATAAATCAGGCATGGATGGTTTTCTGATTATAAGTATGTAAACTGAGTGGTCAGAAGAGAGCATATTCGTTTCCATGGCAACCCATAATCCTAAATAATGGGGGTGTGCCAACAAAAATATGCATATCTCAGCAGCAATTCATCCTAAAATACTAAATTTGGCACCAAATTATTCCTAAATTATCTTACATTTTCCTGACTGTTTGATATGCAAATAAACTTATTTGTATATACATGATTATTTATGAGAACATGAGGAATTAGAGAATATTGCAGGAAATTAAGGGGATATGCCTTCAAAATATCCTGTATCTCAGCTGCTAATTAAACTACAGGTCAAAATTGGTACAAAATTGATGCTGAGACATTGTCCCTTTTCACTGTGGTTTAATATGTAAATTAACTTATTTTCATATCCATCAATGTCAATGAAAACATTAGAAATAAGATAAAATTCTAAGAAAAACTAGTGGGGTATACCTACAAAGTTGATTATATCTCAGCTACCAATTTCCCAAGATTACCAAACATGGTACCAAACTGATACCAAGATACAATCTGTTTACCCAGTGGTTCAACATGCAAATAATTAGCCTTAAATATATTTGACTATTGATAAACACATAAGGTATTATAGAAAAATCGCAAAAAAAATAAGGTGGTATCACTACAGAATTACTCATATCACAACTGCTAGTTGCCCTGAGTTACCGAACTTGGTTCTGAATTGATGCTAAGACAGATTCCTTTTAACCATAGGTTCAACGTGAGAGTAATCTAAATTTGATATTCATGATTATTAAAGAGGACATAAGAGATCACAGAAAAATCGCAGACAAATAAAGTATACCTACAAAACTACTAATATCTCAGCTGCTAACTGCCAATGAGCAAACATACTACTAAGGCATAGAGCCTTAATAATATGTTCTTTATTGGAAATATTTTGAATTGCAAAATCACCATTATTAATAAAAATATTAGAAATGAGAAAAGAAAAATGAAAATTTTACAACAGTGTACCCACAAAACAACCACTACTTCAGCTGTTGTAATTCTTAGACTTCTTAAATTGCCCAAATGATTCCGCTATGGCAGCCAAGATGGCCGCCAGAGCTCTAGATAAGACATATTTTAAACAACAAATGAACTACATTGTACTGGTCCAAATTGGAAATCATTTCATACGATTTGCATGACTTCTACTAAAGCTACCCAACCAGTTATGCTCTTCTGAACATTAAAATCATCAGAGCTAAAAATAGAACTCTTTACACAGCATCTGATAAATTGATCCAGATTCAGAATAATTATAAAAATTTTCAAATTGATCTAAGTCCCTTATATTGCTCAAAATCATTCAACAATGCTTAACAAAGTGCTCCCAGGGCTACGATTCAGGTGAGTGTTCCAAAGCCGCCCATGATTGCCCTCTAGTTCAATATTATATTTGGATTCCCCCTTTTGGCAATATTTTCCCCATTCATCCCATATATATATTTTTTAGAAAACAAATCAGACCTACCTACCTTATTTTAATTTTCCATGCAATAGAGAACTCGCATTTTTTTGGCCTAAGTAATTTTATATGTATACTCTCCCATGTTTTTTTCGATTCTATATCATTTCCAATGTTTCATAAATTCATATGAACATAAAATTAGATCATATGTATATTGAACCACATGGTATAATGACTATGTCTTAGCATTAAAGCTGCAAAGTCTGTAACTTTTGATATTTTTCGAATTTTTTTATTTTCTTTTTAAATCATTTGTAAAAGTAGAATTAAGTTATGTTTTCACAATAAATATGTTCACTATAGCTGAAAACTGCACGGAAAAGTGAATTATCTTATAAAACAGGTGTGCTTTTCTCTTGTTGGTAATTATTTGCGTCCAACAGTTAATTTTAACATAAATGCTGTTGTTTTGATACTGATAATTTGTTAAGACTTACGAAATTGGTAAAATGTTTACCTGAATTTTAGTTATTTTACTGTGTTCTTGAAAAATAGAAACATTAGTTCTAAAATTAAAAGATCAAAAGTTACAGACTATGCAGCTTTAATTAAGAGTTGAGTTTGGTAATTTAGGGCATCTAGCAGCTGCGATATGAGTAATTTTGAAAGCATACCCACTTATTTTTATCTGAGATTTGTCTATTATTTCCATTATTTCATTGTTATCCGTCAATATACATAAATTTAGTCATTTGAATGTTGAACAAGTGGGTAAAAGAATTCTGAGATATGAGTTTACCTTTCAAGCCTTTTTATCCCCTTGTTTTTCTTTCTCACTTCTACAATTTTCATTAATATTGATGGCTATGACAATTAGGTAATTTACATATTCAACCAGTTTGAGAGTAGAAGAGCTTTGTCTCTGCATTAATTGGGTACCAGTTTTGTATACTAGAGCAACAAGCAGCTGAGTTGTATACCCCATTTTTCCTGAGTTTTCTCTCTATTTTCCCAGGTTTTCATAAATATTCATGAACACTCAAATGAGATAATTTGCATACCAGAGAGTCCAGGAAAATTCTGTGACTTAGAATTAGTTTAATACCAGGTTGAGTATACTTGGGTGAGTTGCTGCTGAGATATGAGTATTTCTGTAGGTACATTCCATTCTTTAGAATTATTTTATAGGTTGTCATGGAAACCATTTAATTTCACATGGCCAAAAATTGGTTAAATTTTGAGGACAATACTTTTGCATTTTGGTGGTCCAAATGAACAATTTGGCATCCAGTAGAAATCTTCATAGTGGTGTAAGATAGGTCTACTGTCACAGGGTCCACATTTCTAGTTGTTGGCATCCAGTAGAAGTCGTCATAGGGGTGTAAGGTAGGTCTACTATCACAGGGTCCAAATATCTAGTTGTTACTTCCTATTTTTTCTCTCCAATGATTTTCCTACCATTTTTCAAGTTTTAATAAATATCCATGAATATGCACATGGGATAATTTACATCTAGAACCACCAGATGAAAGAACTTGTCACATTGTATCACTTAGTATATAACAACATACAATGTACATCAGTGATGTTTTTGGGCAGAAATCAGTTAATCTACTGGTATTTTTCCCAATTTCTCATATTTTAAAGTTCTCATTGATATTCATTAGTATGGCTCAATTATTATGATTGCTGCAACTATATTTCAGATGAAGCTCGAGCTAAAGCCATCAATTTATACCGAACTCTGGCTGGTGTTCAGGGTGCACTAGGAATTGGTTTACTGGCCTGTGGAGGATGCGGAACAATGTATACTAATGAAAATTCCTTCGGTCCACCATACTATCTTGGAGGTTTCCTCGTAGGGTCTGTGGTAGGTATATGTATAATATCGTAAAATAGTATATATACATGTACTTCATGTTGTGGTGTCAATATTTAACCTTTAATTCGTAGATACATCTTTTAACGCTTTTGCAAACAGAGCAGACCCAGATCAGACAGCTCTTCTAAGACTACTACTACTACTTTAGTCATGCAAAGACAACTATTACCAAATTATACCGAATTCTGGCTGGTGTTCTTAGTGCACTAGGTTTACTGGTCTGTGGAACAATGTATACTAATGGAAATTCCTACGGTCCTATCTTGGAGGTTTTCTCGTAGGGTCTCTGGTAGGTATATGTATATACTGTTCACAAAAAGAAGGGGATATTCGAATATTAAAAATTATAACATTTGCCAAACGAATGTCATAAACCTGAAACAGCTAGTATTAATTAGCAAAATCATTGCACAGTCAATATGAATAAAATTTTCATGGATTAATCTGGTCACATGTTTCTGAGACAACCATAATTAGACAAGGGGTAGCCTTTCGATTTTCACACGTGAACATCACGGTGACGGATTATGCAATGGCTATGTTTTCTTTAAAGAAAATATCCGTTTTTCAATATTCTTTATGTTCAGAAATTGTTTTGATCTCTTTGGCCTAAATTTCAGGAATGTGAGGCTAAAATCTGTCAATTTTTAGTGAATTACGTCATTTTTTACAGTTTTGTCACCGCCCTATCTCCTAGAAATAAAAAATATGGTACGCGAAAAAAATCTTAAAAAACAAAGGTATCCATAATGCATCTTTAGCATGCATTATCGAAAGCATGGCTAAAAATTTGATACTTTTTTGTGAAATTTGGGTCTTGACCCCTAGTTTCTTTGGCACGTCCTAAAGGTCCCATTACCCAATTTTCAGCCCTTAAATTAAGCAGAAGAACTGGCTTACATATTGCTCTATGAAAATACAAAATTATTTTTGCGAAAAATTAGGATTTTAATTTTTAGACTTTTTTATGTCCCAATATCCCCTACTTTTTGTGGACAGTATATAATATCGTAAAATAGTACATACGAGACCTGTTTCATGTTTATTTGAACATATTTAAATTTCACATTTTGCGGTTGCATTTGAATAAAACGAACAACTCTTGCTTTTCCATTCATAACGGACATGTCCCTGGTATTTCCAAATATACAAGATGGCAATTGAAACCATAGCCATTACACACCGGCCCTAAATACATCTCCACCCCCTTTTGAACTGGTTTTAAGAGCCAAAACGGTATATCTTCCAAGAAAATACGTATTTTTGTGTGATTTTTTCTTTTTAAGTCTAGAGGAACACTCCGTCTATTATTAAAATGAGAAACAGCCTATGTGTGCCTGTTTTTCCATGGAAACTGGGCTTAGTAAGTTCTTCAATACAAGTGCCCAAATGGATATCTCATGCATGAAATGTGTCTTGGAAGAAGTTTGAAAACAAATTCTCAAAACTCACAGCCGACTCAATTTCTTAGATAATAAAACTGATTACCAAATATTGCTTTAGAGTATTTTTCATACAATTTAGAGTTGCTATGGAAACAGTAAACCCTAAAATTTGAAGTTCAAGTCGATTCCAAAAAGTAAAAATCCTACTGCAATGCTTTATTTTCTAAAAGAACATACTTTAATTATCTATGTACACTATATGAGCCGGTGCATGAGATTTCTAACAATGTGGCATGTGAGACCAGCAAAGCCTAAGATCAGCCTGCGCATACGCGCAGTCTGATCAGAGCCTTTGCTAGTCGCTTGAGTATTCTATGAATGTTAAGCTACTGACTGAACACCATTTGGAGTTTCTAAGCTTAAAAGGAGGCTGCAGAGGCTCGTCCGAGTCTACACTTGTCAAAATGTCAAATTGTTGGAAATATCATGCCGCGGCTCATTATTATAAAAAGGTTCCAAGAGAGAAACTTCATATCATTTAGAGAAATTGTTTGAGAAAGATTTAGTACATTTCGTTTCAGACAGCATTTTAAAACGCTTAAAATTTGACCACTCATCTTCAGAGACTGTTTCAAACCAGAATATACAAATTAAGAACTATTTTCTTGATGACTGCGTATTCCAGGAGATCAGACTAACCCACGGAAATATAGTATTAGCCAATATAACGAGAAATAAATGAGTAACGACATTTTCAAATTTGTTCAAATAAACATGAAACACCTCTTGTATAAATGTACTTCATGTTGTGGTGTAAATATTTAACCCTTTACCTCATAGAGACATCTTTTAACGCTTTTTCAAACAGAGCATACCCAGATCAGATGTCCTAATAAGGTTCTACTCTGTTTACTTACGGAAATATGATAAGAGTTATTTCTTTTTTCAATGTACGAACGTGAATGTTTAGTTATATAATTATTCATAATAGGTGGAGCTTAGCATGAATATTCATGAGACAAAGGTTTTAATCATGCGAAAAACAACTATGACCAAGAAATGCCACAAATATAGATCACATATAAACTTACCGTGATAAAGAGACTTTTAAACACAGATTTAGACAACCTTAAAGTAGCCGGATCTCTCTTCTTCAGCAGCATGATTGCAAAACTAGGATGTCAACCAATTAAAGTTGCAACTGTAGCCGTTCGGGTGTAAACTTGCGCGCGCGTCTTTTACGTCAGAACTTTTGTAGGAACCAAAGTTCGATTCGAAGTGGACCCTTATTACGCATTCGCGAGGTACCGCTTTTACATTGACCCAAATAGCCTTATAATACATATAGGAAATATTTTTACAATATTTTCAGATGCTACTCCAATGTCTTATAAGCATACGCATATTCTTGAAAGCTCCTGATGCAAAGAAAGAGGTTGAAATCCGAGAAGTGGGATGCAGCGTAAGTATCATTTACATGCATGCGCGCGGACAAAGGGTCCGGACCCCCCACCTATTCACAAAAATATTGGTTTTATTAGCAGTACTGGTCCAGATTCCCTAAAATAAAGTCAGCATTCAATGTTGGGCAATCATCGGCCCACCAGCGAAACGACATTGAAGCCATCGTCGGTCCGCCAGCGAAACGCCATTTTAATGGCTTTTCGCTGGTGGACCGATGATGGCCCGCTTTTAGTGGTATTTTGATCCTGTCTCCCCTAATCAACTATAAATGAATAAAAAAAAAGTTGTAAGAGTTGGACCCCCCCCCCCTGACAAAACTTTCTGGATCCGCACATGTTTACATGTATGTACCCATTACTTCGAATATTTTAAAACTTAACTTGATACTTGATGGACAGAATATGTTGCCTTTGAAAAGGTTTAGTGGTTGTATATGTCATGAGATTGTAGCTGTAAAAATAGAACTATTACATCCATTTTAAACCATTTCAGTCGAATGGAATTTCCCAATCTTATCAATTCGACTAGTCCATTTCCGTTTTAAGGGCTGTTAGGTGGTATTCTTCATTTTTATTCAAACTTTAATAGAATATTATGTACACAAACAGTGAAGGTTATGTACTGTTTGCTTAACAAGAAGGACACTAGGCTTAAATGGGTAAATAAGCTAGTTTTTTTCAGACATTTCAGCTCAGTATTGATAGTAGTGGTAAAGGTCAGCTAGATTACCGCTGAACATATGTACAGAATGGCAAATTAGTCGGCAGAACGGAGTGCAGCGATTAGAATATTTTGAAAATTACATGGCCCCCAATTACCCCGGCATCCAATTAAGGTTACCTTTCAACCCCAGGACAATTTTTCATGGGTGCCAAATTGTTCATTGGGACCCCCTGGATGCGAAACGAAGGTGTCCTCAAAAACATTTGGTATGGGCTATGTGAAAATGCATGGTTTCCATGGCAACCTATAGCGGCTTTGAGAATGGGGGTATGCCTACAAAAGTACTCATATATCAGCTGTTACTTATCCTAGACTACTAAACTTAATACCAAATTAAAGCTTAGGCATAGGCCTATTATCCCTGCGTTGCATATGCAAATTATCTGATTTGCATATTCATAAATATTCATGAAAACATTTAAAATATGATTCACAGATGGGGTATATCTCAGCTGCTTTAAGCCATAGATCACTAAAATTTGTACTAAATGAAAGCTAAGACATAGGTCTTTTAATCCATTGTCACAAATGCAAGTTATCATATTTACATAATTTGCGTATTCATGAATATTAATAAAAACGCTAAAAAATAAGGCAAAATCATAAAAAAGTATAAATAGGCTGATTTCATCCAAATATTGTCATTGTTGCATGTTTGTATATATCAATGGTACAGTTTGACAAGATAATTTGCATATGCAACACAGGGGTAATATGCCTATGTCCAAGCTTTAATTTGGTATTAAGTTAAGTAGTCTAGGAGAAGTAACAGCTAAGATATGAGTACTTCTTTTGTAGGAATACCCCCATTCTCAAATCCGCTATGGGTTGCCATGGAAACCATGCATTTTCACATAGCAACCAGAGGGTCCCAATGAACAATTTGGCACCCATGAAAAAACGTTCTGGGGATGCAAGGTAACCTAAATTGGATGCCAGGGTAATATTAACCTGAGACGTCTATAAATAATATAACCTCTATTTAAATAATTACAAGGTTGATAAGGTTTGCGTCGTATGTTTCCGTATGAAAGGCCAGGGAACACACAAGTTAATTAAACGGTGTGCAGCTCATATTTTAATATTGAAACACACTCAGTCATTGCGACATTATTTTTTCCAATGTCAAAGCATATGGGTTCGCTCCTAAAAGCAACTTTGAAAAGTTATTTTACGTTTTGTGTTTCTTTGGCTCTTATTATTACGCATTGTTTTTCAAAATTTCCATATTTTCTTCGTATTTCATCTCTTTTAATTTATTCATAAAACAACAAACATAAAAATACATGCAATTGCTGGATTCATACTCGGAGGAGTCACCAAGGTTCAAAGTTTTGTGTCAGATTGCTGCCTGTTTGTCAGGAATCAACGGACATGTACGGCTCCTCTTTGCTCTCGTCGATGATGACAATCTTTCAATAAGGCTTCTCACGTTGCGTATGCGCAAAGGTAGCCTCATCTGACACCTGTGGCTTCAGCTGTCCTTACTAAGTACGGAGTCTGAGAGTCTTCTTTATTCTCCAGAGAGTACTCTGATACCGAAAATACTACATGTATTTCCCTGTTTCTAGAACTGAGAGGGTGGTTGTTGTCTGTTGCGTTTGTCATCGTCTTTGTCCAAAAAAGTGAGTATGGTCAGGAAATACCACAATCACAAACTGCAGACAAACCCGTGGCACCACGAGGAAAGGCCACGCAATCATCACGAGACACCAGGAAGACAAACAAAGCAAAGCAACCAGCTCTCTCTTCCCCATCAAGATGATTGCAAAACTAGAATGGACATAAAGTAACGTACAAAAAACATAGAACAATTACAGACTTCCACAATGGGATTAACAATAAACAAAAAGTCCAAAAACAACAGGACCACCACCTAAAAACGGACAGCAGCCTAAGCCACTGCCGGTTTGACACTTATGTCACACACGTGAAAGTCACCATCCAAACTAGTGCTCTTAATGCTTAGTTTCCATTCAAAACTAAAAATACTAAGATAAAAAAGTTTATCGAAAATCGAACCCAAGACATTTAGGTGTACAGCCTACACCAGCTAGCCTTTTGAATTGTATGAACTTTTTTTTTAGATTTATCTTGCGATAAAGGGTCTGTATTTTATGGAAATGGGTATCGATTTTGACCGACGATACACGATGTTTTCACGAAGATAAAATATATGGAGCAAGTACCGTTAAATGTATTCACGCGTAAAGGACAAATCTCAGGTTTATATTGGGAACCAATAACTTAATTTTGGAAAGGAACCTCGCTAAGTAACATATGAATTATGCTTACAATTCGACCTAGGGACGAGGTTGGGCTTTCATATTTTTTGCTCCATGACATCATTCTGCCCTTTCCTGAACATAAAGCTTTGGCGTAAAATTCATATTTGTACCAAACTTTGTGTAAGATTACTGTGTCTTGCTCACAGACACAAAGCAGTGTCACTGGTGAGGCTCGAACCTGCAAACTTTTGATCTGGAGTCGAGCACACTTCCACTCATAGATCTTTTCAGCAGTATGTTTTTATCTAAAGCATTGCATATAATACTTTGGAATACAGAATATACATGATATAAAATTCTACAGCTTATTATGAAATCGCATTAGTATATAATCATTAGAAGGGGCTGGTCGATGGGGGCCAGTCGCAAATATATTCGCTTACATTTAATACCCCCAACTGGCATTCCAACAGCGATCCACCAGTGGCCCGCTGATCTTTTCACAACGGCCCGCCAGCAAAATTCTTCTGCGGCCTGTTGGCAGTTATGGAAATCGGAATCATGTCAACCTGCCGTCAGCGGGCCGTTGTCAAGTATTTTGTCTACCACTAGGCTTTTATTTAAAAAAATGATAATAATAATTAATTTTATGAATTTATTTTATTTTATGTTAGAGTCCCTTTCATTGATCTGTAGAATTGATTGTGGTATTTCCTGATCATACTCACTTCACATTAAGACTGATTTAAGTGCATTAGTTTTGACCTTGACATTTGGCCCAAAGGTCATATAAATATTTCAATCCCTTCGTGGTAACTTACATAAAACATCTAATAGCCAACTATTATGTCATGTATCAACACCCTTGATCAAATAAGAAAACAAAAAATGCTTTAGTGTGCAAATCATAAGGGTCGTGCAAGATTATAGCGCAGACCAAATGGTATTGCAAGAATCACAGTGATTATGTGAATACCAAACAGTCGTGCAATATAGTGCATACCAATGCGTTGTGCAATTATTATCTGACGAGCAAACACAGGATCGTGCAAAATAGTCCAGACACAAGAGTCATGAAATTTTAATCTGACGAGTTAAAGAAAGGGGTAGGTAAATTGCTCTAGTGTGTATGCCATATTGCATATGTGATGACCGAGTGATCTAAGGGGCTGTCTTGTAATCAAACAGACTGGTACACAATGGTTCGAATCCAGACATGACAAATATTTTTTTCTTTATGTTTGTTTTATTTTCTTTGTCATTTCCCCTGCCAATATAAAAAAATGTATATGCAATCAAATATACCATGCGGTTAAAGAGTTATTAAGTATTTTCAATAATTGACCACAGCCGGCAAAATGATGCTCACCAAACCCTCGTCCATCAAAAAAGGCTGTTACACATGCCATTGGTTAGATAACGTTGACATGCACTTGTATGCGAAATTTGATTAAAATACACCATGTTGTTTAAGGGTTATGAGCATTTTTACAAACTGACTATGGACGAACGGATGGACGGACAGACTCACATAATGATTATAGTGTTATAGTTATCAGATTGTGTTTTGTTCTCTTTTGACAGATCATGGGCCAGTACATTCTAGCGATGTTTGTTTTCATGCTGGCCTTCATGGGAATCGTGTTTGCTGGCATTGGAAGCTGTGACGTTTCAACGTACAGTACTTTTGACGACACCGCGATGTGTCCCCCAGAAAGAGACATTATAAGATATGTTATAATTGGACTTTCGATTGCAGCCATCTTGGTCACTATTTTTAACATGTATATAGTGTGCACATATGGTAAATATTTCGGCGTTGTGATGACAAGAAGAGGGCGGAGAGGCCGAATGATTATGACCCTCAACCCAGCGAGCGTGACCGGCAACAGCGGCGCCACCAGTATGAATGCAAACAACATCGCCCTTAACAATGCAGTACAGGAAAACCAAATGCAGCAATTACAGAGACAAAATGAATTGCTGGAGAGACAGTTACAATTGCAGCAACAGCTCAACCAACAGACCCCGACGTATCCACCCCCACCGCCTCCGAGTTATGGATCCGCCTATCCCCCGCCTCCCAGCTTTCCGGAACCGACTGCTCCGCCACCAGCGTACACCAGCGCATTTCCGTAAATTGGATTCAAATATGTTGCAACGTTAGCGTGTACACTTTACTCTTATCATGCTACTACATGTATGATATAGAGGAACTTACATGAGTGCTCATGTTTTATTGAATTTATTAAACGAGTTGGGAAAAAGAGATAAAATGCGAGGCTCGCCGAGCATTTTATCAATTTTTCGAAACGAGTTTAATAAATTCAATAATACATGAGCGCGAATGTTAGATTCCATTTATCATATGACATCCAGATGCAACGTCATAATATGATAAATACACAATATACACTCCTCCCCAATATTGCAGGATTCAAGTTAAATATAGATATTGAGGACAATGTTGATTCTTGGCCAAAAACTTACAAATCCTCCTTTAAGTTAAGGACAACCTTAGTTAAGTATTGATATTTCAACATGGTATTTTAAATGTTTAATAAATTGCAAAGGTCGGCACAGTACATTTACAGAATACATATGAAATAAGTTTTTAAAGTTACTGTTCGTTTCTTTGACCCAAATATGCCGAATGTATTTTCTCATCCTTAGCAAGTGGACGAGTTCATTACCAATTTTATGGTTGTTGGGCGGTATTTTTCATTTTTATTCAAATTTTAAAAGAAACAACTGTAAGCAAACAGTGGAGAACCTGATCAGACGCCGCATATTGCGGCGTCTGATCTGGTTTTGCACTGTTTGCCGATGGCCCAGAAAAAGGACGCTAGGCTCATATGGGTTAATGGTTGTCTTTTACTTTAGGGAGTTATTGTAATATTGGAACCTTGACCCTTGGTATAATTCTGTGACTCTAAAATGCAAATTTGAGATTAGTATCAATGTTAACCTTAGAACTAGATACTTACTTTTATTTAGATTTTTTATTGATACGTGTTGATTATTCAAAACAGATGCAGGAAAGGGCTTGCATTTTAAATGCCAAAACATATTAAACATCAAATGTATGGTCTAAACCCTTAGAAACGTTGGAATATCTAAAGATACTATGACATTCAACATGTTCGACCTGCATATATATATATATATATATACAGGATATATTTTTCTCTACTCATGCTACAAATGCAGAAGTAAAGTTCACCATTGTTTTGTTACTGAACTTAATTTATACTTACTTATTTTCACATGTACATGTTTACCACAATAAAGTGGCGTTTGTTGTGATTATGTTGCTTGTTATATATGACAGGAGAAAATCCTGACTACTGCTTGGAATAATTCGCCCTCAAAGATCTCTATGTTTTCCTGGAAACTGGTCTAAACTGGCCAATAGTATGATATAGGATGAAAACCAGCTCAAACTTGTTTTCAAAAGTTAATACGTTTGACAATTTTCAAATATCACCCTCCAGAGAGCTACAACTAGAATGATGAGTACTACTGCTAGCATTGGCTGCATGAAAGGACCTCGGACAGTTTCCTATTCAATCTGCCCAAATTTTGACAGCCAGTGGCTAGGATAATGCATAACTGACAACTATAGTTTCGGGCTTAAATCAAACCTTTACATTTCGTGCACCTAGCAAAATAAAAAATACTTTGAAAATATTGCATAAATATGCCAGGACTCTAGGGTTTAGGGGGTGGGGGTATTTTTTGTGACCAAATCTTATTTCACAGAAAGTCAAAGTTGCGTAGAGTATTCACTTAAATACATGTAAATATTATGTTTGCGGCATAAAACTTGAGATAAAAGTGATGCGTTTTCATAAAATCCGGGTTGAGAAGATTTCATTGTTTCATTTAAAGAAGTGTGCTGTCAATTACTTTTGACTATTACCTGTAATGTTTCAAGGTGAACCAGTTGGACTTGTGCGCTGAGGTGTATCATATCTACATACTATATATACTGAAGGACTTTAGAAACGCACCAGTTACATATTCCCTGTCTCTTCCACATGGTTAATTTGAGGATGTTTTCTTTATCACTTTTTATCCGCTTACACAATGGCCCATGATTTGCCGTAGTTTCGATTTGCTAATGCGGTTCATTCTGACGTAACACTGACGTTAGTGTTTTTCAACAATTGTCTTCTGACAGCTGTGAGATTAGTTCAATTTAAAAGCAAACACTTTGAGCTGGTAGCCAGATGTCTTAACCAACCGAAAAACAAGAAAAGTCTCGGAAATAACCGGAAATAACCGTTTAATTTCACTCCCAGTCGCAGCGTTTCTTTGCTAACGTCAGTCTTAATTTTTCAAACAGCAATAACAGGCGGATGACGTTCGCGCATGTCGCGATATTTTTGTCTTCTACGCAACGGGTTGCGGAGTATCTTGTAACACTAAAACATTTTGATTATTCCTGATCCTTAGGCTATAAACAGCCAATTACGTCAAAAACAATTATGACGTCACCTAGACGAAATGAACGTTACCAGAGGCCTAAAACTTCATGATATGATTTTGTCTTTCCTTGTGCTTTCAAGAACAAACATCGGTTCGAAAACTTTTTTGCGCTCATAATGGAAGGTATTGGTGCTCTGTGACTTTTTAAATTTGGGATGTCTCAGAATAATCGCGACGTCACGGCAACAATAAGCCACCGCGTTTCGATTTTCTTATTGAATGCAAGCTCGATGTAGGGACTTGTCAATTTTATTTTCACATAATTAAAATATTACATTTTGACAATAAATTAGCATTTTAGCAGGTGGTGCGTTTCTAAAGTCCTTCAGTATATATCATGATCTAGATAAACACATGTTTTGCGCGTAAAATTCTTAATAGTTTCTTTACACATTAGATTTAACCTATAATTTGGAGCTTAAAAGAACCGTCTCATTGAGACGGTTCTTTTGAGTACCCACAGCATATGTTTTGGTTGAGAAATGAGACAATTAATTACTTTGTAAGCACTCATGACTAAAGCCCTGATAAATGCCATTGCAACTTGATATTTACCTACAGGTTTTTACAAAATAAGTTTCAAATACGTTTTTTATACTAATTCGTTTTTTAGCATTTTGATAGCGTTCCCCCCGTGACCAATCATGCCGTTTTTATATGATGTGTGATATGTAAAACTACAAATGTATGCAAAATGATTAGTTTGGTCACGGGGGGAAAGCACTTCAGTAAAACTTTTCCTATTTTCTATATGTTGAATAGCAAAAACAGAGTTTTCAACCCATATTTTTCAATTGGTACATTCCCAATGAGAAAACAGCTTTTGTGGATAAGTCGAGGGTTGGACCTACTATCTTTTTCATAGAAAAAATATAATTTTCTTTGAAACTTTTCTCTGGTCATTTTCATGGGCAACCCTTCATTATGACTGTCCGAGGTCCTTGACATGATTCGCTGTTTCATCTCCCAGCAGGTAAATTAAAGACTTTAATAAATTTTAACAACAGTTTTGTTTTGATTTGTTTGTTCATTTTTCTTTGTTTTAATGAATAATATGTAAAAACTGTTTTATGATTAAATTTTACTTTCCGCATTCAGAGAATGTATATACATTTCAAAGTGCAAAATAAGACATTAACATTTTTTATAACAGTTGCTAAAACTTGAAAAATCATTTAATAAAACAGTTATCATGGTTATTGACTTCAATTTCAGTATACATAAGGATGTAGATATTATGGTTATTGACTTCGATTTCGGTAGACAAAAAGATGTAGTTATCATGGTTATTGGCTCGGTAGACATTAGGATTTATCTCAGTCATGCGGTGACTTTTCATGTAAATAAATCCTCATGTCTACCATAACATAAAGCTATTTATAGTCAGCTCAACGAAGCAAATGTGCAAATGTATAAATATGATGTTCCAATGGTCCAATCATCGGAAATCATTGTGAAAAGTATGCTTTCAATTGCGGTACAAATCAAACATATATGAAGCATGAATCATCCAAGTCTTCGGTAGCCTACCCCCCCCCCCCCACCCCCCCCCACCCCATTCCACTGGACGGCGATTCCGCTACGCTCATGGCGATCTAAGATTTTCTCTAAAATATCCCAAATCGCCGCGGAAGCGTAGACTGCCACACACTTTGAGGACTTGTCGCTTCCAGTACGCTTCTACTACGCTTCCGTTACGCTCCTGCTATGATCCCACTACGACAATGAAGATCTGGCTACGCTTAGTCTACGCTGATGGCAATGCAGCTGCGACCTTGCTACGATCTTGGAGATGGAGCTACGCTTTCGTTGCGCTTTTGTATCCTTTTTATATAGAATCTGAAATTGCGATACACTTCTACTTGTCAAGCAATAGATGCACGAATATCTCAGTGATTAGAATACCCAACTGCTAAAGTAAGTTTTATCTCAGGACATCGCGGGTTCGAATCCGGCGATAACCTATTAGTAAGTTCTCAATGTTTGTGTTTCGTTGAAGTTGCTATATTTAAGAAATAAATCAGCTCCAACAGTGAATTGTTGAGTAATAATTCACTGTTTGGAGGTCGGTTGTAAAGAAGATCAAATCACCAGCGCACGGGAGCTGATCTATGTCGATTCTAACACACAATAAACGACGAAAACACATTGGTAGTCTTCAGCTTCTTCCAACTTTCCGCCATAGCACTGAAGAACTCCCGCCAATACTTAGACTACGTCGCATACGTTTACATGTAATTGTAACGTCTTTCAAGCGTAAAAACGACATTACACCGTCTAACGCCATGAATGACGTCATTTTTCAGTGACGTCAGCTATCACACACTTTAGCTGTGAATTACATGTATTGTCCAATATATTTTGTTTGTTTTTGTTGCTTTACGTCCCATGTCAACAGCTATGGTCATTGCGGGACGGTCAGTTCACTTAACCACACTTTTTCATGGGAAGGCTTGAGCAAGCGGTTAACCAGTAATTTGTGCACATACTTTCGCTTGTAACTGACAACAACCCTTCTTGAATAAATCAGCGGAAGGGAGGAGAATGACCGTAGAAATTATTTCATGATCAATCTCCACAAAAGTATGGTACCGGGCCGGGATCGAACTCGCGACCCCTGGATCTGCAGTCAGACACGCATCTGTAGCATTGTCCAATATATCACACACAGTTTGTTACCGTTGGCTCTATAGGCGAGGTGTGTTAGAATTGATTGCATTTCATTTCGTGATATTTTTATAACAAAAATGTTTAATATTTTAGTTTTTGGTTGTTGTTATCTTATTGATAATTTCAATACAAATTTATATACAAATTGATATTCAGCGGTCTTCTAGGGAAAACAATCTTTTGTCAGAGCTTCCAACCGGCCTCTACTAATTTTGCTCTGTTAGGCTATAAAGACCACTCATACAAAATAGAACAATGAAACATATTGAGCCAGTGCATGAGATTTCCAAACAATGTGGTATGCGCAACCAGTGAAGCCACAGATCAGCCTGCGCATACGCGCAGTTTGATCAGAGCTTTTGCTGGTCGCTTGAGTATTCTATGATTGTTAAGCTACTGACTGAACATCATTTGTAGTTACTAAGCTTAAAAAGATGCTGCACAGGCTCGTCTGAGTCTACACTTGTCAAAATGCCACATTGTTGCAAATCA
Organism: Loripinus fragilis; assembly: GCA_964019695.1. Taxonomy (NCBI): domain Eukaryota; kingdom Metazoa; phylum Mollusca; class Bivalvia; order Lucinida; family Lucinidae; genus Loripinus; species Loripinus fragilis. The sequence continues at coordinate 186,485 of CAXHUL010000020.1, read as the reverse complement.
CATCTCACGGCTCAATTATTTAAGCAGTGGAAAATCATAGGTGCTGACCATACTATATGAGCCAGTCCATGAGATTTCCAACAGTGTGGTATGTGCGACCAGCAAAGGCTCAGACCAGCCTGCGCATACGCGCAGTCTGATCAGAGCCTTTGCCTGTCGCTTGAATATTCTATGAGTGTTAAGCTATTGACCGAACATCTTTTGGAGGTTCTAAGCTTTAAAGGAGGCTGCATAGGCTCGTCTGAGTCTACACTTGTCAAAATGCCACATTGTTGGAAATCACATGTCACGGCTCATATGTCTTCACAGACTGATCTACACTCTTTTAGTTTTTTGTTCATGATGAAAAATGTTATTTTGTAAAGAGTTCCACATGTAATAGCAGCTTCGCGTTTATGTAACAATATGATAAACATGAAAGTCGTGAAATTTTGAGCAATATTCAGACCTTGATGACCTCGTGATGGTTGAATGGCTTTTCCTGGCGGTGCCATGGGGTTGTCTGCGGTTTGTGATCTTGGTATTTCCTGATTATACTCACTTACTATTCTTGAGGCGAAAAAAAGTATACAGTAATAGTTCCTTAGTAGGACTCGAACCCAAGACGTTCTGATTCAGCGCCCAATGACATACATGTATCCATTATGCCAGCACATTGCTGCATGTGTAATAAACATCGTCTGATACCTCCAATAAACACTTCTTAAAATACGGGTACATGTAGGATTTCGTACTGTCGGTTCAAAGATAGACGAGAATCGTTGTAAACAAAAATATTAAACTAATCCAGGTAATGGGTGCTTTTCTGAGGTTTATATCCTGTACTGCCTTTACCTGTGGTAATATATTTACCGTTATTTATCCCTTTCTATAAAAAATGGTATAGTCCAATTATCATGCATCTTCGAACCGACAGTACCTATACCCGACAAAAAAGAAACGCAAACAGTAACTTTTCCGTCCAGTTTTACTTTTTAGGTTCATGGTATTTAATCAATAAAATCATTACTACTGTCGTGCCAACCAAGAGTGACAGTGACGTACTATTTTGTTTACAATTGTTAAGTAAAACATTAACTTGTACACTCCACTTGAGCTAACGCGAATCGATAGATCACTCGTGTATTAATCCTATCCTGTAGGATTAATACACAAATGATCTATCGATTCTAAGTCCATCATAACTTTGTAAACAAAACATAACGTCACTGTCACTCTTGGCTGACAGGACAGTACTTGTACCTTGCATGAGAAAGTTGATCAACTTCAGCCGGTAAGTAACTTTGGTTTAAACAATATTTATTCAGATAAAGTGCATGATATACATAAATACAATGTTAAGATAGTAGGATCTGACAGTAAGCCGGTGGCTTATTTAGATCATCTCCTAGACATGTTATAAAATCTGCATTTTATATGATGGTTTTGGACAAGTTTAAACACACAAGTATAATAACGAGAGAGAGAGAGAGAGAGAGAGAGAGAGAGAGAGAGAGAGAGAGAGAGAGAGAAAGACTCCTGTTTAGTGTTTAGTGTATAGCATAGTGCTATAGAATGACTGGCTCCAGACGTAGACATATCAAAATGTTAACACTTTAGAGACTGGGATCAACCAAACCTACCAGACCTTATCAAAAACTCCTGTACCTTTAGGAAAAGGGATTCGTTCAATTCATCTGATTGATTTTCGCATCCAAACAAAAGGTCATTGCTAGTAAAATCATCAAGATTGTCTGGCAGATATCTGAGTCTATCGAGCGAGTAAAGCGGGCAAGTAAAAAAGAAATGATTACGACTCTCAAAGACACCGCACCGACAGAAGGGGCTAGGTACAATGTTTTTCCGGTGCAAGTCAGAGTTTAGGGAACTACACTCCATTCGTAGTCTTGCCTGTAGTATTTGACCTTTGCGTGTTCCAGCATTATAGAATTTTGGAGGAGATCTCAGGTTTTTATTGATTTTGTATTTGAACGAACCTACAGATGGTGCATTCTTTATGTCGTTTGGTAGGTCGTTCCAGGCGCGTACTGTGGAGGGGAAGAAGGAATTGGAGAATAAGTTGGTGTGCACTCTGTAATTCTGAATATTTCCAGCATTCCGAAGGTTATATGTAGTTGTGTCTTGTATTAAGGGCGGTACAATGTCCGATAGATAGGTTGGGGCAATGCCATGAAGAATTTTGTAGAAGATAACAAGTTTGTGCTTATTGCGACGTTTTTGGAGGGACTCCCATCCAAGGTCAGCAAAAAGTTTTTCGATGCTGCAGAGTTTAGTGGCTCCAGTTATTACTCTAGCAGCTTCTATATGGATCGATTCTAGTTGATTTTTAGATTCCGTGGAACAATTATCCCACACAGAGTTGCTGTATTCAATCAAAGGGCGAACATAAGAAATATACATTTTTTCCAAAGATCTTCTGCTTACCCTGAATTTAAGAGTTCGCATAAGATTGAGTCTTGCCCATGCTTTATCAGAAATGCTATTGATATGTTCTGTCCAAGAACAGTTATTGAAGAGAATAAGACCCAAGTGTTTATGGTTTGTGGTTTCATTTATCATTGTATCGTGCATGAAGAGGGAAGGGTGAACAACTGGGTTTGATTTACGTGAGAAGATTACTGAAAGTGTTTTGCTTGCATTGAATGCCACAAGCCAAGAATTTGCCCAATCAGAAATTGTTTTTAGATCAGTATTGAGAATAATAGCCGCTTGATCTGGTAGATCGACTATAATGTACAAGCTAGTGTCATCAGCAAATAGACGGATGGATGCTCCTATACATTTGACGATATCATTAATAAAGATAAGAAATAGTAAAGGACCAAGAATTGAGCCTTGAGGGACACCTGCAAAAACTGCCATCCAATCAGAGAATATGCCATTTAAAACTACTCTTTGCCTCTGGTCTGAAAGATAGCTGCTAAACCACAGTAATATTTTTTCTGAACAGCCTATACCCCGAAGCTTATGAAGCAAACCCTTGTGCCAGACTCTGTCGAAGGCCTTACTAATGTCACAGAAAACAGCTCGCAACTCTTTACCATTGTCAACGGCTTCACAAAATTGGTGGTATGTGTGTAGCAGTTGATAAGTGGTTGAGTCTCCGTGTACGAATCCTGATTGCAACGGAGTTAAAATATGATTACTAATTACATAGTTATAAAGATATTTATGGACACAGCGCTCCATTACTTTGGCAGATTGACTCAGGAGAGATATCGGTCTATAGTTACTTGGCAATGATTTATCATCCTTTTTGTAAATAGGAGTGACATTAGCTTCTTTCCAGGAAGAGGGAAAGTTTCCTTGATCAAGTGAGCGATTGAAGATAACAGAATAAGGAAGTGCAAGAATATCGGCCCCCTCTCTCAAAAGTCTTGGACTAATAAGGTCAGGTCCACTTGCCTTAGTCACATTTAGGTGAAGAAGGACATCCTTAACATCTTGACATGAGATTACTATGGAATCTAAGGTATGGTTTGATGGATCTATATGGGGTAGTTCTTTATTTGCGTCATCGACCATAGTTTGTGAGGTAAAATAGTGATTTAATAGTTCTGCCTTTTGTTTGTCATTTTCAGCAATGTTGCTATTCAGCTTAAGGGTTGGAATACTTCCAGAAGATTTATTTAGATTAAGTAATTGTTTAGATGTTTTCCAAAATAATTTAGAATCAATATTTTCGGAAGACAGTAGCTGATCAAGTTTGTCAAAATATTGTTGTTTTGACTGTCTAATTTCCTTAACAACATTGTTACGGATGGTTTTGTATTTTAACCAATAGTGATTAATGTTTGTTTTCTTGAACTGGCGAAAGGTGCGTTTACGTTTTCGGATCATGTTTTTTATATGGCATGTTATCCAAGGATGGTCAGAAGGTTTGATTGTAACTATTTTATTAGGTATGGATTTGTCTGCTGCCTGCATAATAGCTTCCGTAATGTCTTTGATATTTTGATCAATGTTGCTAGTTAATTGTGTTTTTTCGTGGATGTTGCGTTCAGAAAGTTCGAGTCTGTATTTTTCATAGTCTGCTAGTTTATAGTACCAGACCCGTCTCTTGAAAGATTTAGTTATCGGACGTGTAAATTTAAGTAAAACTATTACTGGGCTGTGGTATCTTATCTGATTTGGTATGAACGGGTCTGCTACGCCACTCAGTATGACGTTGTTTTTGTTGCGAACCAGTATTAGGTCCAGAATGGAAGAAGAGTGTTCAGTGACATGCGTGGGTTCAGAAATCAGTTGGGTTAAATTATACTCTAAAATGAGTTCAGACATTTTGTTGAGAGCGTTTTGGGCCATATTAAAATTAAAATCTCCAGTTATGATTATGTCTGATATATTCGTATTGCAGGCTCGATCAATACTTTCTTTCATAAGATCAAAGTAATTTATTGTGCAGTTCGGTGGTTTATAAAAACCACCCACTAAGATTTTTTTGCATTTTACATAAAGCTCCACCCAAACTGCTTCTACACCGCGAATTTCCAAGTCTGCACGCCGTTTGCATGTGATACATTCTCGTACATATATGACGACACCCCCGCCGATGCGATCGACTCTATCTGTCCTAAAGGGAGGCATAAAATTTTCAATATGTATTGTATCATTAGATATGTTAGGATTTAGCCAACTTTCAGAGAAGACGAGGATGTCGTAGGCATCGGCTTCACTTCTAACTATGTCAATTTTTGGTACTAAGCTTTGGATATTAAGGTGGAAAACACTTAGGTGATTAGATAAAGTTTCAAAGGAGGTAAGTGATTGATCATCACTAGTAAAACTGGTGTCTTCAGCAGAGTCTGGCCCAGGATTTACCTCAACATCACCGCTTAAAAGAATCAACATAGATCCCCATAAGATCAAGTCTGATGTAAGAAGAATTAGAACTAGTAAATTGCTGAAGAAAATGTTTTGGTGGATTTTAAGACGTCGGATATATGGAAATTTAATGTTTTTGTATAGCTCGTTTGATCTTTGGATATTCAGAATCAGACTATGTAGTGGTATTTGGAGAGACATCGGGCTACCCATACACATTACCATCATGGAAAGGAACAGTAGGTGGAACCTGTGCTTGGTTACTCCTCTTGCTACACCCAGCTCTAGAGAGCAAGCCAACCCATAATGGCCACCAAGTCCGTCTGTATTATATTTAAAATGATTCATATCTACACAAACAAGTATTACCGAGCAATCTTCGGACGAACTGGTGGCCACCCCGGGTTAACACACTCTCAACTGAAGCAAGTAAGTGTTTCATGGTATCTACTGTCTTGGAGTCAGTCAATGATAGAAGAAGAGCATAGAAGTATGAGAGAAGGATAACAAATAACATATATAATACAAGAACTATGGAGTAACTTAGGTAGTTATATACTTTGACATGGATAACATCGTTGGTATTCTGTGCGGATTCGTCATCGCGCGAGGTGCAAGGTGGCTGCCGTGCACCTAGCGCGTCGATCAAGCCACGTACCTGCAGTATTGCAGAAACTCCTGGCCACTGCAAAGGCGGCACCTCAATAATGCGTAACTATACTAAACGAAACTTCTAAACCGCCAGTTAACACAACACATTTTTTCAATATAGCTCATTTATTATTAAACTTTTTGACAGGATATTTAACACAGTATATTTGGGTAAATGTATCGGTCGATTGAACATAACAAAGTTTGATTCAATAAGGATGTTCATTTATGCGTAACGATAGAGTACTAATACCTGTTTTGCACGTGGCACACGATGCTAAATGTTTTTTCGCCTTTTGTTTACTCGCATTTTTATCGACAACTATCGGACAACTTTATTTTATCAGAAAAATATTAACGTTTGGGTTGTATGAGTATAAAGTAGAGGGGTCGGGCTGTGGGTTCAATCGAAATAGGGGCCTCGCTGAGACTTATTCATAATTTATCACAAGGTTTGGCATGTTATGATAGAGCCGACAGTCAACACCACAACCTGTCAGTCATTTTTCATTTTTGCTCTCGTATGACGAGAAAAATTGACAAAAACTGAGTATTGCGTATGTCATAAAATGTCCTGTATAGTCCACCATACTTTGGTGCGATGATGCACAAATGCTGCATTGGACAGTCGGAATTGTCGAGATTGATGTGCAGTACACGCTTAATGGGTGACGGATGTTTCAATAATTTTGTCGATAAAAAACATTTCATCACCATAAACACATTTCTGTGTTCTTTTAGGCCATATGGGCCTCCATAAAAGCACTGAATAGCATGGAAATTGCAACTTTAAATTACTAAATGAACACGATAGTGTTCAATAATGTCCATTTACAGCACGCGAAAGTCCCAATAATATTGTGGACAAAAACATGTCATCTCCACAAAGCATTCTTGTGTTGTTTTATGTCATATGGGCTTCCATAGGAACATTTTGGATTACCTGAAAATTCCTACTTAATAAAAGCGAAACCCAAAAATGTTCAATATTGTCCATTTATAACACCATAAAGATGATGTTTTTCACTTTAGGTCCCCCTGAAATATTTGATTTTAAGCGATGAGTTCAAATTTTAGTGATTGTGTGATAATGAAATGCAATGGTGCCTTTTTACAGTCTATCAATTGAGCATGTTAATTTCAATTTATGAAAACGAAATTTTGACAGGTTCAGTTTAATTGATTTTTCCATATTGAGTGTAAATTGTAGCCATTTATGTATAATATTATGTTAAGATATTTGAGAAAATATTGAGTGGCGGTTTAGCAGTTTCGTTCAGTATAGGAATGGGCTACGTTTGACATATGTAGGTAAAACTTGAAAATGAGGCGTTATTCTGTATCAGTTTGCACTGATAACAATAGAGACCTTCAAAACACCAGCAAACTAACTACATTCGAAAGCGTACCTGTATGTTTATCGTTTTACGTACGTATAGAGGCAAACAAAGTGGACCCAGATCAGACTACTCCTACAGGGGCGGTCTGATCTGGATCTACGCTGTTTGTTAAAGAGACTTCAAAATGTTTCAACAGACGCCAAAACATACACATTCATTGTGAGATGCGCTTTAAGGGTTTACTTAGTCAGGACTTTTGTTTTGAAATGTGCACTTGTTTTCGAGACTTGACAGCTCATTGACACTTTACCGGAGTTCCCTTTTGAGCAGATGAGATAGCCCAATCATCGCCCGTATGAATATTGAGGTTGCCGCCTCTACTGCGATCCAGAAGCTCTATTATACAGTGGGATATACAAACACCAGATTGCTGTTAACCCCCTTTCTGTCATGCTGAACCCAGTTTTGTCCTTCTTTAGAAAAACACTCAAAACAAAACACTATAGATCCAGATAAGATGGCGAGATCCAGATAAGATGTCTGCGTTTATTCAACCCTACTGTTCTCATGGCATTTCGACTGTACAGTTTATCTGAATATTTTTTTCTGTGCTTTCTGACTATTAATATGCCAAACCATGCTATACCAAGACTGTAGCACGCTTGTCCAGAGACCTCCTAAAAAATCAGAACATTAGTACAATATCGTGGCCAGCTAGAAGTCCTGGTCTGGTACCGATTGAACATGTTTGAGACATTTAGGGCGTAACGTCAGCTGCAATCATGATGTTAGAACATGCCCTTAAATGGTCACTTAGATCAGTATAAATAGAACTCGAACTTGGCGCGCAGTCGATGGGGCGCCATCGCAAGTCCCCACGTACAAGATTTTGACCCCTAGCACCCCCAAGTCCGACCACTAAGGCATGATCCAGGTGATAGAATGAAAATAACTATAGACATGTTAATTGACTCTTTAAGTGAAAGAACTTCTAACGATAAGGCGTATATTTTCCCTAGTTGACATGATTACAAACACCAAATTTTCAAATTGCCCTAATGTTTTTAAAAAGTGTGTAGTTTGGCAGTAAAGTATGCAAAATAGGCAACGTAGTGCGTTTTAAAGCGATTCGCTATTTACAATACCGTGTAAACGTGCACTTTCTACCCCCACCCCTCATTTAACGCCTTGATACTGGGTGCCGTTTAGACCAGATTTTGAGTTAACGCATTGCGAATTTTAAAAAAATAAAAGTGCTAAACTGTTAAGGATATAAGTGCTCTTCATTTCCAAAACCTTACCGTATTCCTTCTGCGCATGCGTACAAAATACACCTAAATTGTGACGTTTGTCATTGGAAAGATGAAACTGGTGTCTTTCAGTTTATTTTTAGATGCTTTGCCCCCCTAGACCCAAGATGCCCTTTGGACAACGACATGTCGCTATAAACATTTACAACATATGTAAAGGGCATCTTGGGTCTAGGGGGGCAAAGCATCTAAAAATAAAATGAAAGACACCAGTTTCATCTTTCCAATGACAAACGTCACAATTTTAGGTGTATTTCGTACGCATGCGCAGAAGGAATACGGTAAGGTTTTGGAAATGAAGAGCACTTATATCCTTACCATTTTAGCACTTTTATTTTTTTTTTAAATTCGCAATCCATTTACTCAAAATCTGGTCTAAACGGCACCCAGTATAAAAGCGTTAAATGAGGGGTGGGGTAGAAAGTGCACGTTTACACGGTATTGTAGATGGTGAATCGCTTTGAAACATATTTTGTTGCCTACTATGCATATTTTACTGCCAAACTACACCAATTTCAAAAACATTAGGGCAATTTGAAAATTTGGTGTTTGTAATCATGTCAACTAGGGAAAACGTACGCCTTATCGCTAGATGTTCTTTAATGAGATTTGACCTTATGACCTCATCCAAAGGTCACCAGTTTGACACTAGGGTGAAAAATTAACTACTCATAACTTCCGTTAATTTGATATGACACATGAGCATGTTCGAAAAACAATAAAATTTTGACCCCCTGTGCTGCCCCAGCACCCCCGAGTCCCACCCCCTGGGGTATGACCTAGGCGTCAGAATAAAAATCCAGTTCGAAATGTTTCATATTTTCTATTTGTAAGAACACAAAAATGTTTGGTATAAATTGACTTTGTTATTGAAATTGAATGATATTTTACCTTTTGGGCCTTCCCCAGGGCCCTAGGGGGCGGGGCCATTTTTTTTTATGTTGCACACCCAATTCATGTGATGAACTCAATCACCAAATTTTGTCCAGTGGTTTAGGAGATAGCATAACGGTTGGACGGACAGAATTTTTTTTGGCCCCTAAACACACCCAAGTCTCACCCCTAGGGCATGACCTTGGTCAAAGAATGAAAATCCCGTCTCCTTCATTTGTGACAACACACACAATTAATGGTATAAAATCTTTGAAATTGACTGAGGTCATTGAAATTAAATGATATTCTATCTTTTGAACCCTCCCCAAGGGCCCAGTTGGCGGGGCCTAAATTTTTTGCCGTTGCACGCTCCATTTATGTGTGTAACCCACACACCAAATTTGGTTGAATTTCGTCCAATGGTTTAGCAGGAGATAGCATAACGGACAGACGGACGGAGGCGATCGCTTTTTAAAAAGCGCGGGGATAATTACTGAATTAATTGTTATTTTCAAAATATTTGGAAATGTTACTGTATGGTTTTTTTGTGCGATATCGCTGGTACATGTAGCATAGCGAAAAGTACCAACATCTCATAAGCTGATTATTTGTCATGCAAGGACCAGTACTATCAATTGAGCCACGGCATGAGATTTCTAACCATTTGACATTTTGACAAGTGTAGACTCGGACGAGCCTTTACAGCCTCCTTTTAGGCTTAGAAACTCCAAATGGTGTTCAGTCAGTAGCTTAACAATCATAGAATACTCAAGCGACTAGCAAAGACTCTGATCAGACTGCGCGTATGCGCAGGCTGATCTGAGGCTTTGGTGGTCGCACAAACCACATTGCTGCAAATCTCATGCACTGGCTCAATTAAGATATTGATGCATTTTGTCTAGAACGTATTTTAAAAGTTTTTTTTCGATCTAGTCTAAATTTTTCGGACATCTTTGAAGCCATACTGCCAAGTGAAACAGCAAAAAGAAAATGGTAGAAAATGTTACTAACATGCATTTTGTGTCATTTAAAAACTTTACAAAATTGTATCGGAATCATGTCATTTTTTCTGTCTGAGACGTGCCACAGAACTGCATGAAATGAATGAATATTGCTTATAGATGCTGATATCTCTGTTTTCGCATGATTTCATGGTGCTTTAAATCCTGTCAATACCACCCACCTCTTCCCGTGAGAGAAAATTGTCCGTTTGGACTGTGAAGTAATGACCAGCTTATGGGTTCAGACAGCTTGTTTAGGCGTTTGTCTGTGACGATCTTTAAACAATTCAGCGGTACATCTTTCTAACACTCAAAAGCTGAAATCTGATTCTTGTCGGCCCAGTGCAAACACTGTTTTCAGAAAACTAAACAATACCAAACCCCTATTTTCAGAGATAAAAATGTTTACTTCCCAGAGTAATGGAACTGTTTGAAGAAATATTTCGCATGTAAGCTGAATTGTTTAAATCAAAGTCTAATTTGATGTCATTTTCATTCTGCTCGAATCACCACAGAATAATTTATTTACCCCACCAACAGTCTTTTGATAGTGTGTTTTGGGGGTATTTGCATTTTAGAAACAGTTATGACAGAATTAGGCATGGAAATCGGCCATATTGATTCTTGATTCATGGCCGTAAACATGTTTTGCAGAATTTAAATATTTGAACTAATTATATCCTCATTCGTTCAATTATTTTGAGGAGTATATATGGTTCGCCCACATTAAAGTTGTATGAACGCACGTACAAACGCACACAGAACAGAAACTATATACAAAATGTATATCGAAGCTCACGTGCAACTATCCGTAAAAAAATAGCGGACTTGCATTAAAACTTATCAATAATTACATTTACACGTTCTAATTTACGAAAATTTCGTCGTATGATTGATCATCATTATTAACCCCACCGACACTCGGCCGGTTATGCGAATCGGTCGACAGTCGGCCGATTTTGTGCGCGACTTCAGCTGCATTTTAGAGTCGGCCGACTGAAAAAATGTACAACTAGTGAGTCATATGTTGTTTCCGATCGGCCGACTGTTTTTTGTTTTTAGTAATCGTCTTGGCGTCCGACAGTCGCCCGACTTCTTATAAAAAAAAACAAAAAAAACTGATACTGTCGCCCGACGATCGCAGTGACGACCTATGACCTTTTTATTAGTCGGTGGTCGGCAGACAGTCGCCCGACTGTACCGATTGCCAACTGTTGATCGCGCACAAAATCGGCCGACTGTTGGCCCTTATAAGCCACGCCCCATATTTTATGCGTTCATGTATAACTTCTTAAAAGAACTTCCTGCTTTCTCTGAATGTTTTCTTCTTTTGGCGGAAAGCGACTTAGTTCAAACTGTCAATTCTACTATTTTATACAAGATGCGCATGGGTCCTGAAACCAAAATGTCATATTATCATTTGATTAGTCGGCCGATGTCCTGAAACCAAATTTCATATTATCATTGGATTAGTCAGCCGATCATCGCCCGACTTATTTATTGTATGCTGCTTGACAGGAAAATAAAATCGGCTAACGAACGGCCGATCATCGGACGAGGGTCGGCCGATTGGAATTTTAAATTTGTGGTTGATAAAGTTATTCGGTGAGACTCTTCTTTAATGCAACTGCTCCAGTCGACCGACAAAACCATATGTATCGGCCAATCAACAAGAAAAATCAAGACGGCCGACTGTTGGTCTTAATGTAACCGAAGCATTAAAATCGAGTCGGCCGACTGTCGGTCTTCATACTACAACCGAAGCATTAATACTTCAGTAACATTAAGGCCGACCGTCGGCCGACTTGATTTTTTCATGTTGATTGAGATTTTTTTCATGTTGATTTACAATGCAAACAAATCTTCATGCTAATGTTACAGAAAACTGTTCGTTCGTGCGTGTTTGTGTAAAGTCAATGCCATACAGGCACGGGACCACAGCCTAAAGTCTCATCAAGCCAGGGATCGGGAACCCACAACCCCCGGGTACATGTGGTTTACCCACTACACCAAAGCGGCTCCAAACATCTGTTCGTACAGTTCAAAGTGTTTTAACCCCTTGTATACACAATGTGGCATAAAGCGGCATTTCACCATGGTCTACACTGTATGCTTCGACCATTAAGGAAAAGAAATGCATGTACATTGTACAATATCTTCATATGACCCCTCGCTGTAAACAATTGACCATCACATGTTGATTGTATCAAAACAGAAGGTTTGTTCCTTCCTTCCCTCCTTCCTTCGTTCATTCGTTCGTTCGTTCAGTCGGTCGGTCGTTCGTTCGTTCGTCCGTTCGTTCGTTAAGATGGCTGGTTTGTTTACAGGATAGGTTTAGTTTGCCACACTTTCAAATGGGCGGCGTCGCCAAAAACCAGGCCCCGAGGTTATTAAACTTTTTCCATGCTCAACTCAGCTGAGCGCGAAATGTATCCTGCTCAGAAATGTTAAAATGCCAACAAATGTTGACATTTAAACATTTATGAGCATGGTAAATGCAACATTTGAGGGACTTAAAGCAAGAAACTTCTTCATTTGTCAGTATTAAGGTTTTTATGAGCAGTTGAAATTTCGTGCTCAGCTGAGTTGAGCATGAAAAAAGTTTTATAACCTCATGGCCTGTCTTCGGAGTTTGTGACCAGGTATGCTTCAAACCACCCTGCTAAGCTACACATACGTTCTTAAATGAGCCGTGGCATGGCCTTTCGAACTATGTGGCGTTTTGACATGTGCAGACTCGGACGAGCCTCTGCAGCCTCCTTTTAAGCTTAGAAACTCCAAATGGTGTTCAGTCAGTAGCTTAACAAACATATAATTCTCAAGCGACTAGCAAAGGCTCTGATCGGACTGCGCGTATGCGCAGGCTGATCTGAGGCTTTGCTGGTCGCACATACCACATTGTTTGAAATCTCATGCACTAGCTCAAATCTTGTTCGCGTATGGAAAGTGTAGCTCTTATACGTTTCAAAGGCGCTGACCAGACTGCGCACCGACTGCGCCTGCTCAGCGTCTTTGTTCGTAAGCCACAAAATCAGGTTTTCTTGCGTCGAGGCCCAGGTTTGGTGCGTCGATTAAACGTAACAGGTTGAATGAAATACTTGTATATTTCAAGTAGACGCGAGTAAAAAAATATGGAATGGCCAGTGCATATACATGTAGTACATGTATGTTAACCCCAGCCTGATTATGTGTCAGGGTGACGGACAATCGACGCTTGTGTTGTTCATACAATGAATAACCAACAATCTGTTGGCTGTAATAGTACAGTACTAGAGGTCACCTCGTTACAGTATGCACGTTTTGAGTGGCGACCCTTTGTGTATGCAAGTACGAGTATTTATTTTTCAAAGAACCTCTTTTTTGTAATCTAAAGCGTATAGACGGGTAGTTGTTACTTTGTTATAAAAATGGTCAAAAATAAAAAAAACTGCACCCTTTTATTTTCCCTGGTCCATCCCCTTTGGTTAGTATTCGGTGAATGGATGTCTTAAGCGCGAAACGTCATGTACAGCATTGCGCGCCTCTTAGTCTTACGTAATCAGTTAGTTGTTTACTCTTCAAGACGTTGACGTTAGGAAAAATGGAACCTTTATACATGTAGGAAAATCGCTCGAAACTCAACTCTACTAAACAACCGGTTCAAATGGGTTGATCGATACACAAGGTATGTTTTATGTATTTTGGGGCGGACCTCGATATAAGGGAAGGGGTGACACCTGCACTTTACCGGTCTTTGTTTAAGATCTAAGCAAAACGTAAAGATTTAGTCTTCGTCATAAACTGCGCCCGGTAAACCATAGGTTCGCCGTCAAAAGCATATAGAACAACAATATAAAACATATTTAGAAGCCGAGCTTCCCGCAAGCTCACCTATAAAACTTAGGGAAAGTGCAGTCTAGAAACAGTTTTTGGCGTAAGACTAGTTTGATGAATGATGGGTGGGTGTGTCTTACCCCCCCCCCCCCCACACACACACACACTTTCCTCCTCCTATACACACATCTCTGCTGCTTTCCGTATGAGACTACTTAATCGCTTAGACCATTGCAGTTGCGATCGGGTTCCGATATGGCGGCAACTCTAGAAAGCGTGGGAGCTCAGTGGTTAGGCACTTGCCTCTGGTGCTAATGGTCCCAGGTTCGATTCCCGCTCGCGGCGAGAAAAATTTCGGTGTCCGAACACGCTTTCTCTAGTGTCATTTGCAGGGACGACGCTAGATAAGTGCATCGTCCTTCGGATCGGGACGTTAACTGGATGTCCCCTGTGCAGGGAAAGTCACCCCCTGTGCAGGTTAAAGAACCCTACTGTAATTTCGATATGGTTACTTGTAGGCTTTCATCCTGCAACCCGGAGTGTACAATGTACACCTGCCGATAATGCTCGAAAGCGAGCGCCAGGCAGTATATAGAGAAAGAAAGAGAAAGAAAGAATAGAATGCGCCCGATAAACCTGAGACTTTTAATACAGTAGACATATTGTGGATTCCTGCCTTATTAGTATTATCATGTACATGCATCCACATTTATGTCGTCGCATGTGGACCAGTACGATGATACATGTGTACACCAATGATAGTGTAAGAAGAAGATAATTTACAGCTGTATCTCATCTCGATTTTTATACAACAAACTTAACGCCCGTTGAGCCTTGGCATCAGATTTCCAACAACGTAGCATTTTGACATGTGTAGACTCGGACGAGCCTCTGCAGCCTCCTTTTAAGATTAGAAACTCAAAATGGTGTTCAGTCAGTAGCTTAACACTCATAGAATACTCAAGCGACTAGCAAAGGCTCTGATCAGACTGCGCGTATGCGCAGATTGATCTGAGGCTATACTGGTAGCATATATAACATTGTTGGAAATCTCATGCACTGGCTCATTTGTAGTGATCAGTTGAATTGGGCAAGGGTTTTAAACAGAGACCGGTAATGTGCAGTTGTTCCTTTTAGACTGCACTTTACCGGTCTCTATTGATTTTGACTAAGTTTTATAGGTGGGCTTGCATCTAAATGTTTTTTATATTGTATTTCTATATATTTTAGACACCATTACTTTCTATGTTGCAGGGATGTGGGGGCAGTAGCCCCCATTATTTCAATATTTGCAAAATGTTGGAACTGATTTTGGGACACTTGCACTTTACCGGGCACCATGGCACAGTCTATTCATGTAGCATATGATAGATGGGGGCTTATGCCCCCATACCCCTTCAATTGTGTTCAGGCATACCAACCGTTTCAAAAAATAGTTTAGAAGCAAACAGACACTAAAAACGTAGTCAAAATCATTTGTGCCCGGTAAAATGCAATCTAGCCCTGATTTTAAACAGAAACCGATAAAGTGCAGTTGTCCCGGTTTCTTCATGTTCGATGCCCGCCGTTTCAATCACTCAAAGAATTGCAACCGACTTTCAAACCAAGATTTGATTTTGAATTCTGCTGTAAACATTCTAAAATATCATGTCAACCTGTATTGGCCAGGCTTAATTAACATTAACGAATGTGAATATTTTTTAAAGGAATGTATCCAAATTTTATCTCAGGCTGAAAATGGTTTTCTTGAAAATGTATCCTCGTTTGTAAGGATTACAATAATTTATACCACCCTTACCAACTTTAGCACGAAATATCTGATTATCTCACGATGTGCAAGGTCTATATATACACTGATGTAGGTGGTATAAAATAGTTATACCATGTGTGTCCACCTGTACGTAAGATAATCCACTCGGCGCTAAAGCTCGTGGATTATCTCCACGTACAGGCGGACAACCCATGGTATAACTATTATTTAGCCTGGGCCAATGAAATATTGATAGAGTTTGTTCAGTCATAAGAATCTCTCCCGGACACGTTCTTTCCCGATAGTAATATACATGAACGGTATAAATATATCTTCTATGGAAATGTTTACATATCAACATGCAGTTTAGTCCATAAATGAAACTAATACGGAGTAAACAGCCTTTTCTGTTATAGATGTCTTTCTATGTCTCGTCATAATAGTGTTGTGACAGCCACTTCTGTGGAGTTAGCAACAATAGCGCCATAGCAATCTATATGCAATATGTTTACCTGTAATTAGTGTCACGGAGCTGCTTTATCCAGTCGTACAATATTGCGGTTTCACGGGTGGTAAACCTAGGAACTACCACGAAATTGTGTTAACGTAATTTTGTTCCCAAGCCACATCCGGGACACGTCGTGGTAGTTTCCAGGCCGAAAATTGGATAAAGAAAGGTTGGTGTCACTTTCTTTTTTGTTTTATTTTACAACTAAGAACGAGCAATGGAGAAATCCGACGATGTGGTTCCGTGTAAATATGTCTCAGCGTCCCCTCTAGCCCAAAATTTTGTTTGAAAAGTTATTTTCTTTCTTTAGATTCGTGTTTCCCCACTGAGTATCGGACCGACTTTCCCCAATGTTCGAAGGATTTTAGCCCATATCTGTCAAATTAAATGGAAGTTGATATCATTTGACGATGGAAATGATAAAAAGACCCTGAATCAACATTCCTACACAGAAAAAATATCTAAGCATTTACTCGTAAACGATTCATGCCCTGTTCGTCCTGTGTGGTAGTTTCCAGCTCATCGTGGTAGTTAAAATGCTATCGTGGTAGTTTCCAAGACTTTGTAATAGGATTTCTGAAGTATTACAAAACATTATAGTGGTTGTTTGTTTCCCATGATAACCCTCGAACTCGTCAAATAATTACCACGTTAAACAAATAAATTAACTTTTCAACACTATGAAGAAGCTAAGCTAAGGACTCAAGAGATTCAATGTGATGCTTGACAGGTGTAGATCATGCCCTGGACTGCCAAACAACACCTCTGGAAATCTAAAGCAAAAGAAGGTCATCAGTTGAGCCGTGGTGGACCAAGCAACAAACAAAAAAAATGATATAAAAATTTGCGTCACTCGCTACATTATTCCATCTTCAGTCAACTTTAAGATAAAATTGCAGGCTAAGACTACTGGCCCAAAGTATGGTTAGTACTTGCGCTTCAGAAAAAAGGGAAATATCCTCAGGTTGGGACACCTTTTATATACATGTCAGTTGACGATGAACGGTATGTTATTTGATAATTTAAAAGCATGTTTTTTCAAAAACAAAATATGTGAATATCCCTTCTTTTCATTCATCTCATCATTTCAATAGCCCACTAAAATTAAATTCAGGCAGTCGACATTTGTTATCTGACAAAAGGCTGTTTGAAAAGGTCTTCATAAGAATAAGAGGGATATTCAAGGTTCGGCCGGCACACCCTGTCTTTATAAAAATGAAGTAGCCCCTGAATAGTGATCATCTGCTGATGCGAACTACTACTAAATTCCTACAGTCTTGGAAACTACCACGATAGTATTTTAACTACCACGATGAGCTGGAAACTACCACACAGGACGAACAGGGTATGAATCGATTACGAGTAAATGCTTAGATATTTTTTCTGTGTAGGAATGTTGATTCAGCGTCTTTTTATCATTTCCATCGTCAAATGATATCAATTTCCATTTAATTTGACAGATATGGGCTAAAATCCTTCGAACATTGGGGAAAGTCGGTCCGATGCTCAGTGGGGAAACACGAATCTAAAGAAAGAAAATAACTTTTCAAACAAAATTTTGGGCTAGAGGGAACGCTGAGACATATTTACACGGAACCACATCGTCGGATTTCTCCATTGCTCGTTCTTAGTTGTAAAATAAAACAAAAAAGAAAGTGACACCAACCTTTCTTTATCCAATTTTCGGCCTGGAAACTACCACGACGTGTCCCGGATGTGGCTTGGGAACAAAATTACGTTAACACAATTTCGTGGTAGTTCCTAGGTTAAACACCCGTGGGTTTGCTTCAAAAGTTGAATGCGAAAAATAAACTTCATTTAGATTTTGGACAGAGAATATTTATATTTGAAACAATGTTTGCCTGATGTTTGTAGATGACAGGGAAGCTTTTTGAACATTTTTATAGTCGTAGTCACAGGTCAAGGTTAAAATCCTTAAATTCCGGTTGTATGACTACGGGTTTTGGCCTGATGTTGTTTCTTTGGTCGGCTCTGCTGGGGTTTCACGGTTGGATTGCTTTGCTGTACTGTTGTATCCTTATTTTCGTTTAATCTCCTTTTTATATATCTCGACTTGCATGTACTATGAGGGTCATCCAATAAATAGAGAGAGTTTCCTTAAAATGCAAGAGTTCTTACCACTCAAACATCGCAAATGTAATCATAAGTTGGCATAACTTGTTGGGCATGCAGCAGCATATCACGACTTTGCTGGATAGCCAGGTCGCTTGTTGCTTAGCAACGAAAACGTGATACTAAAGCTTACCTGGCCAGATTTCCCCTTTTACAGAATAATTACTTTATATTGTGGTTTATAGAATGGATTCTTTTTGGACTGATCTGCACATGTCAGTTACCATGGCAACCATTTTAAGGCATCTGGCCAGGTCAGTTTAAATACCTGTTTGCGTTGCTAGGCAACAAGCGACATCACATTCCGTCAAACTTTTGGATATGCTGTTGCAATCGCAACAAGTTATGCCACCTTATAGTTATATTTGTGATGTTTAAATGGTATAAACTTTTACATTATAAGAAATTCCCCCCTATTTATTGGATGTCCCCCGTAAGACGATAAGTTTTTCGTGTGAACTAAATATCTTTGTGTCATCTCCAAATTCGAAATAAGGGTGAGGTTTGGTACTGTCAAACATGTTTAAGCTCACCAGTTATTTTCTTACTGACCGTTCCAAGACGGTGCTTCTTTTGTGGATCCTTTTTGTTATTTGTGTTTCGTGTTTGTCTTTGCAATACTGTCTTGTCTGTTCCTTTCAGTCTTGTGGTCACCTGCTGGGATGACAACTTGGATCTCTTGTGTGTGATGTTTTATTGTTTTGTCACTTTTCAGTATGGTGTCTTGGATCATGTGTGATACTTGTATTGATTCCTGATCTTTGCCGTCTTTTTTATGTTGCAACGCAAATATCACTTACATAGTTTGATGTAGGTAGATCTTCGATGTACATCCGAGGTCTGATTCCACGTAATTTCACGGAATTGTCCGAGGCAGTCCGATTGTTACATAGGTTGATGTGGGTGGCTGCTAATTTGATACTGACGACAACGGTTTCTGGCTGCTGATATGATATATGATTAAAAGGTCAAGGTCAAAGCTGTATGGCTATTTTAACGCTAACGCTAGATGTGAGTGCATCATCAAAGGGCACTTACCATCTATGATGTGTAGTTACACACTGGCAATCAAAAACGTCAATACTATCGACGAACGTAAATAAAAAATCGTAAGAAACAGAGTATTCGATTGCCATTTGTCGCCCGGTCGGCAACAAATGGCAATCGAAAACACTGTTTCTAGCGATTTATGATCCGCGTTCGTCGATAGCTAAGCGCATTTTCGATGGCCGCCTACTCGGCATGAGATGATTAGATGACAACAAACTTTCGATTGCTGGTATAATTTGGGAGGCAAGTTTCAAGGTAAATCAAAATTGAACTGTGACATGTAATTTCCAACAATGTGGCATTCTGACAAGTATAGACTCAGACGAGCCTGTGCAGCCTCCTTTAAGCTTAGAAACTCCAAATGATGTTCGGTCAGTAGCTTAACACTCGTAGAATATTTAAGCGACTAGCAAAGGCTCTGGTCAGACTGCCCATATGCACAGGCTGATCTGAGGCTTCGCTGGTCGCACAGACCACATTGTTGGAAATCCCATGCCATGGCTCAATTCATACTATATGTGGTACATAGAGGATCTTATATGAGTGTTCATGTTTTATTGAATTCATCAAACGAGTTGAGGAAAAGAGATAAAATGCGAGGTTTGTCGTGGATTTTAGTTCTTTTACGCAACGAGTTTAATAAATTCAATAATACAGGAGCACAAATGTTAGAGTCTATTTATCATATGAATTTAAGATTACTTTGGAATCTCATTTTTGGCATAAGAAAGTTATAATATTGTATTTTTGTTTGTAACGTTGTTATGGGCGTCAAACGTTTCCTGAACATCTGTAAACCACTAGTGGTTTATTAATTTTATTGCATGGCGTTATTTCACTTCCAGACCCAACGGCATATGATAAATGTATTTAATGCGAATATTTGTGATGGACCTGCCAATCGCTTGACCCCTTTCTAGTCATCAATTTTTATTTGTATTATTACAGATCAGAAAAGGCAAAGACAAGATAAAATGCCCACTGCTGAAGGTAAATTTTATCATTTAGGAGATAAAACACTAGTGTATTAAACTGGCAAACGTTAGATAATGGTATATATTACATGCACGAGGGAAAATATCATATAGAGGATTTATATAGAGGATCTTACATGAGTAACCATGTTTTATTTGATCTATTTAATGAGTGTTTGTGAAAACGATAAAATAGAGGATTGCCAAATTTTTACTGGTTTCAAAAGACAAACTTAATAAATCTAATATAGCATGGTCATGAATGTGAGATTCTATTTACAACATAACTGATGGGTTCAGGGTATTTCGGTCTTCCTACCCAAAAAGTAGCTTCCAAGTTTAAGGGTTTTATTGAGCATTCTAACACTCTAACACTGATCGCCTACAATGTATATACAATGTAGCCATGGTTTAATTCAGTAATTTATCTGCACGTACTCGCGTGACGTCATTTGGTCACCAGTTTGAATTTTATGACATCTTTCATGTACAGCCTTGTAACGTCGACAATAGATGGCGTAGTGTAGTATATAAAACCAATGTATGTTCAACAACGTACATGTACATAAATATATGGGTTTGCATCCAAACAAGAGTTATGGGATATTCTAACGCTCTGTTCCAGATGGCAGAATTGTTATAGAATCTGAAGGATTCGTTCATATTTTTGAAATTTTGTGTGTGTTAAAATCAAAATAAATTTGCGATGGCAGTGATTTGTTGCTTAATATTTCATCATCTGCAAGTCATTTGTAAGTTGATAAATCATTCGCGCTATGCGCATATGATTTATCCACTTAAATGATCGAGTTACACATAAAGCAACAAAACGCTGCGTGCGTAAATCTATTTCTGATTTATTCATCTAATCAAATGAATCTTGGACCAAATGAATATTTGAATAGAGAAACAGAGATTATATAATTGATCAACGTGTGAATATAATTTGTCAGCCCACAGAGTGCAAATTACGTCACGAGTATAATAATGACTTCTTTATTAGGCTATACATGTTATCCCCATAGCCGCAACTTATAAAAGTAGCAATATGGTTGTGAGTCACAAGAAGAATCAGATAAGTCTACAAGCATCAGCTCAGTCTGATCAGAGTTTTCGACGTCCATAAAGAAAGTTTGGGTCCTTAGTTACACACTTGCTCAACTGCAAAGACTGGTCAGACCTTCAACGGCACCATCATGTTTGTTATGACAGCGCAGAAAATAGAGTTTATTAACCGTTTCATTTGAAATATGGGATTTATAAACCAAGGGAGGTGGTAAATCCGATAAAGAAACGAGTGCGCTTGCGCACGAGTTTCTTCATCGGATTTACCACCTCCCGAGGTTTATAAATCCCATGTTTTAAATGGAACGATTTAATAAACTGTATATTACATGTATTCTGCTTGAACTGCTTGCTAAAATCAAGAAAATACTACGGTATGCGACGTGGTAAAACTAGCGCGATCATGACATCTAGTAGTGATACATCAGTTAGCTGTTCCCTGGAAGTCCGCCATTTTGTAAATCTTCTCATCGAGTCCACCTCAGAATTTCAAACTTTTTTTATTGTTGAATGAAAGCATAAAGTGTGGGTAGTCATTTTCTTAGTTAGATCGTAACGAACATTTTGGTACTAAATTTATTGTGATTTTCTAGAATTTTTCGTTTTTGTTCCTCCACGGGTGGTGGAGACAACCCAATTCGGTCCGCTCACCCTGTCTTTAAAAAAATGAAGTAGCTCCTGAATAGTGAACATCTGCTGATGCGAACTACTACTAAAATCCTACAAAGTCTTGGAAACTACCACGATTGCATTTTAACTACCACGATGAGCTGGAAACTACCACACAGGACGAACAGGGCATGAATCGTTTACGAGTAAATGCTCAGATTTTTTTCTGTGTAGGAACGTTTATTGAGAGTATTTTTATCATTTTCGTCGTCAAATGATATCAAATTCCATATATTTTGACAGATATGGGCTAAAATCCGTCGAACTTTGGGGAAAGTTGGTCCTATGCTCAGTGGGGAAACACGAATCAAAAGAAAGAAAATAACTTTTCGTACAAAATGTTGGGCTGGAGGGGACGCTGAAAAATATTTACACGGAACCACATTGTCGGATTTTACCATTGTTCGTTCTTAGTTGTAAAATAAAACAAAAATGAAAGTGACATCAACCTTTCTTTATCTAATTTTCGGCCTGGAAACTACCACGACGTGTCCCGGATGTGGCTTGGGAACAAAATTGCGTTAACACAATTTCGTGGTAGTTCCTAGGTTTACCACCCGTGTCCTCGATCCTCTAGTTTCAGTGTTGGAAGACAGAAACGTTATGCAACGTCATCACATGTGCGAATGACGTCATTTATTAAAGTTTGTGACGTCAAACGTGCAGAGAAGCATTATGCTTGTTTAAAAATTGTAAATAATAAACGAAAATGAATATGACATGCGTTTCATAGCATCGATGCCTTGGGTCACCTGTGGTCAGGAAAAGGGAGTTCAGGCTAAAGGGATTTATTTCCCTAGAGGAAATAAATCTTTCTAGGCAAAAACAAAATTACCGATTTTATTTGTTTGATAAATCATGGTATTTTCCCGCCAAACATGTAATATAAATGGTTATTTGATCTTTGCATATATATAAAAAATATTTATAAAAAACTTGGTGTTACACCACTATCAGGCTGGTTATTCAAATGCTGACCTAACTGATTTGAGCATTGTGTGTACATGTTTACATGCCATTGTTGTCTACCTAATGCATCAAGAAGACCTGTGATTTGCCAGATAGGTAAATTCACGTGACCACAGACCTGTATTTTTTAAAGGGTACTGAGTGGCTCAAAGTGTGGATGGAAACTCAGCACTATATAAGAGTTAAAGTGTTTCGCGATTGGTCAATAATAAACATATGGGAAAACCATCATATTTATTAGATGGGTAAACTACATCTCACTACTTTTGTTGATTTAATATACAGGTGTGGCTAAGACAAAAGGACCTTCATTTTGATATTTATTCAATGAAATATTCCTCCCATTGCAGAATCCATAATAGCGCTTATCATATGCTAAATCAGTTGGATTCTAAATGTCAGTATTTTTTTATAAAACAGAAAAGCCAGCAAATTGTGACATTAGTTGATGTATAATTTAACATATATCAAATCGCATTTAAGCAGTTTTGTAAGTAAGTCATATTTCCTTGCCCATATAGTCTTCAAGAATAAAATCAAATTGGCAGAGTTCCCAGTACTAGGTTACCCTGACCCAAATAAAAGGTACATACTTTACACGGATGCCAGTAATGATTGTATTTGTACATGTCTTACTCAACCTTGTGATGATGCATCTGATAACAAAACAAATGTAAAGAATGAAAAACCAATATATTATTTGTATCATAAATTAAGTGATACTCAGACTAGGTGGTCAACAGTTGAGAAAGAAGCATTTGCAATCCATTTTTATTACAAAAGCTTGACCATTACTTGCATAATTAATGCTGAGTTTACAATTAAGACAGGAGCCATAATGTGGTAAAACATGGTGGTCACCACAATATCCCATTATTGTTTATTGATTTTAATAGGTCCACAGCTTACATAAAAACTATAATGGAGGTCTATGGAAAAACATGTTCGAGTCTGGGCCCACATGTCACTGAAATGCTTCAATGGCCAAGCTTTTAAAATGTCTTTTAATATATAAAATATTATCTCTCAACCGCTAAATGCTATAATACACAATATTTCATGATTTGGCTATCAAAGTTGGCTTGCTGTCTCTAATTTAGCCACTTTCTGCTTGCTACTTAATAGCGGCAGAGATTTAAGTAATGCATATCGCATATTAACACAAGTCCAGCAATGGCCAACAGACAGATGGATTTTCAGAGAATATGACATGTGCAGACAATGATCTCCTCTATGTAGATCAATCTCTTCAGCTGTATGGAAATGAAATAAGTTGGTCTCACTGAGAGCAAATAATTTATTTTCATGGGATATGTTAAAAACAATTTTGGTAGGGGCTCAAGCGAACGTCCTGTACCCCCTTTGGATCTACTACTGTATTGGTTCAGTCTCCCAATATTGCAACCAATGATAGGGAGGAGCTCGGAAACAAAAAATGAAACATTTAAGAAAAGCACAATAAACTTGGCACCACGATTTTCCTTACTATCTAATAAAGAGGATGAATACACACACCTTATGTTTGCATTTAATTATTAGAAATATACTGGCATTTTTTTAATTCTTAATTGGAATCAAGGAGGTATAATTTCAAATTGGCGGTCTTTCAATTCTTTCAGAAGGAAACAGCTAAAGTATTACTACACTGGTTAAAATTAATCATGTCATCCTCCCACATTTTTTTGTTGGTACAGTCTGGTCAAGCATAGTGGTTTAGACGCATTTATGCATATGCAATAAGTACCGAAATATTGGTCATTCGTCCATATTCTTCTTTATAGCTATTGGTGCTTTTGTTGATGCGTGCAATACTTTTGTTTTACAGAGGAAGCTCGTAAAAAGGCGCTAGGCCTATATCGGTTCCTTGCTTTTATCCAACTGCTACTAGGAATGGGACTATTGGGTGGTGGACGAAAGGGGTCAATCTACAGCGGAGACAGCTTTGGACCACCCTTCTACTTGGGAGGATTTATAGTGGGACCGCTGGTATTTATTTATGTGTTTTTTTTATTTCTGTATATCTAATTCATAGAGGATCTTACATGAGTGCTAATCTTTTATTAAATTTATTAAACGATTTGAGGAAAAGAAATAAAATGCGAGGCTTGCCGAGCATTTTATTTCTTTTTCGCAACGAGTTTGATAAATCCAATAAAGCACGAGCACGAATATAAGATTCTATTTATCATATGACATATAACTTATTTTGAAATCGTATTGTTGGCATGAAAACGTTAGAGTTTTGCCATATGCGTGACGTTAAAAGCGTCATTGTATATCGTTTCCCGTAAATTGGTAAACCACTAGTGGTTTAACGATTTTATTTTATAGCGTTATTTCACTCCCAGGCGCGACGTCATATGATAATTATGTTTTTTTTTATTTCTGTATATCTTAATTCATTTATTCATGCCATTACACAACTTTTTCAATGACTCCTCCTAATTTCTGCCCTTGCGTAAATGACGTTTCCAAACAAAACAAGAGGGCCATTGAAACTGGGGTACCTCACCTGAGAAAGACACTGATAAGTTCGGGGAAAACCAATGCTACTCCCAATTCCAACTGTGAATTCAGATTGATCAGCGGTTTATTTTATACATTGTATGGAAAAGATTTGTTTATGTAGACGTAGAATCTCCTTGAAAATTATGGTAATATTACGATTCCAGGCCAACTGGTTTCAGAGAAGAAGATTTTTTATGTTTACTATACATATAAAAGTCAATGAAAAACATGTGCCCATGTGGGGCCATTTTTGTATACACAATCATTATTTGAACAACCTTGGTAAAGTTGTACTATGTGATGCTACGTATACCAATTGAACATGCTTTGTAAGTCCGATATCCCTAATGTTACAAAAATATGTGCATGTAAAGGGTGTAAAGAAAGTTCGTTTCGCAATAAGATTGTTTTCCCTTTAGTTTAGTAGTAAAGCGTACAGTTACATAAATGACACTGGTAATTTTCATGGTGGACTAAATTTGAAAAAAAAAATAACCACAAAGACTTTGCTACGAAAGAAATAGCCTGCAAAACCAGTATCCATTTAAATTTTAGGCTCACGGAGCGAAATGGGGGTATACAACGAACAGCCATTGCCATGCAATGACCTTACTGACCATAACCTTTTCCTGATTGGTTAAAAAACCGTCTATTGACTTGTGAAAACTGCCAGAAACAGCCATCAAAAATCATAAATGGGTCAAATTTAGGAAAAAAAAGTGTATTTTCCCCCATTGTTTTATAAAGACAGTATACATAGAAAATTTAAGTTATTGAAGTTATTGATTGTCAAACACAGTGTCCAAGATACTCGTATCACATACAATAGATAATCCTTTTTCCGCACCAATTTATTTTCAATGATTTGAATTCTATGATGAACTGCTGAACGAACTTTCTCAACATCATTTGCAGTGATACCAAGCTGGCCCATTTTGTCTTTCAGGTGTTATTTAGCGCCTTGATCAGTGTATTAATTGTCTATAAACGCGGTCAGGAGAGAAATGAAGTCAGGAATAAAGAGGTGGCCTGTGGCGTAAGTATTTATTATCATATGACGTCGCGTCTGGGAGTGAAATAACGCCATGCAATAAATAGAGGATATTTACTTTTTTGAGGTGAATACCAAATATATTTCATCGAGTGCGGTGAAAAAATCAGTTTTTTTTTCACGAGTGCGTAGCACGAGTGAAAATGCTGATATTTTCACCGCACGAGATGAAATATATTTGGTATTTGCCGAGAAAAAGTAAATTTTCTTTTTATTTTATACTCAACGGAAATACAGAAATAACAACCTTACTTTATACTTGGTCGTTTCTCGTTCGATTTGACTTTTGCAGTGTGTTTATTGGGTATAACATTGGGTGTAAACGTAGTTTGCACCTAGAAAATGGCTTAGAATCATATTTTAATGAATGAAACGCACGAAATCAGCATTTAAAGAAAGTCTATTGAGTGTGCCTTAGGGTATGCGTCACGTGCAAACTGGCGCTACGCCAGGTCAAACAGTGACGTCATTATGTTTGATGTTGACGTCACAACATGCGTAGCGTTATTTTTGACAAATATACTTCCCTTAAAAACTTGTGTTAAAAATCCCAGTCACAAAATTGCCAAGAAAGCCTTGTTTTGCTACAGTTCTATTCTATTCTACAGTGAAAATATAAATCGTATCAGACACTAGTGAAAAAATACTTTATTTTTTCACTGTAGAAAAATACCAATTTTACTCACATTTGATATGCATTGAATTCACTGCTTGTGATAAAATAAAAACGATAACTTACTAGTGGTTTATAGATTTACGGGACATGTTATGACGTCCATTACATTGTTGCGTACATAATGACAAAATTATAACGTTTTTACGCCAGAAATGAGATTCCAAAGTACAATGTAATTGTCATATGATAAATAGAATCTAACATTCATGCTCTTGTATCATTGAATTTATTAAACTCGTTGCGAAAAAGAGATAAAATGCTCGGCAAGCCTCGCATTTTATTTCTTTTCCCCAATTCGTTTAATAAATTCAATAAAACATGAGCACTCATGTAAGATCCTCTATGTCCACGAACATGTTCGCAGCGCTCCTATTCAATTACAGGAAAATTCAATAATTCAAGGTACCCGCTGATTCGAATTAAGATTCATAGAATGGGATGTTTTTGTAAATTGTTTGGATAATTTCCTGCCAAAATATAATTTGGGTGCTTTAAACTCTTAGAATAAATATAGAGGATCATACATGAGTGCTCATGCGTTATTGAAATTATAAAAGGAGTTTGGGAAAGTGATAAAATACGAGGCTTGCCGAGCATTTCATCGATATTTTGCAACTAGTTTAATGAATTCAATAATTCAGGAGTACGAATGTTAGATTCTATTTTATCTGTCATATGACATTAAAATAACTTTGAAATCTCATTTTGGCGTGAAAACGTTATAGGGGTTTTGCCATATACGTGACGTTGTCAAAAGCGTCATTTCATAACGTTACCGAAAATTCTCTAGTCAACTAGTGATTTGGTTTATCTATATTTAAACATGGCATATTTCACTCCCAGACGCGACGTCATTTTGATATACAGAAAATGATCTCATTTTTGGCGTTATATTATTTGATGACTAACTTCCTTTAATTCGGACTACTGATAAATCGAAATAAAAATGTAGTCCCGATAACTTTCCATTTTTTTTTTCTATTGACTGGACAGCATTTACATGTATTTTTAAAAGTATCAACTCTTGCTCTTGATAAATGTAGTTTGGTTCTATCATGCACGTGCTGGTTGCAGTAGGGTCCTAAAATATACCAAAATTGGCAAAATTCCTAAATGTGAAAAAATGGTTTTTTGGCAATTTTTAGGGATATTTTTCAAAAAAACGCAGCAACACTGGTATTCAACTGCATTAGATTCTGAAAACCCAACCTAAGGTCATAAAATATTTGCAATAAAATCTATGGGTGTATTTGAAGTTTTTTTGGTAATTCTGGTTAAATTGGACCAACAAATTGATTTCTCTAAATAAAGCTGTTTTGTACATGTGACTTAACTGAGATGATTTTGGCAATATAAGACAATGAAAATTGTGTTATGTGCTAAAAAACTATTTTATTTCATTAGAAGTTATTCATTCTATCATTAATCATCAGTTACTGCCAGGAAATATGCGAAAAATGTTTTTTTGTCCTAATTATCATACAGTACCAGTTTTTGGAATTTTGGATAATGTGCATTTTTAGGCCAAATTAAGATAAGATAACCATTGGTTTTAGTAGGGATTTACTTTACCATGTCAGAATTCATCAGTAAAATAGAAATTGCTGTAAAATTTTAAGAAAATAGCAATAATTGTACAAATAATCAGACGGTACCAAATAACGGAAAATTGAATTTTTAAGCAGCTTTATGCGGAATGAAGTTATTTAGAAAGATAAGTTTGTGTACAAATGATTTATTCTATCAGATCTCATCATAATACAATTTTTATCTGTGTAAAATCAAAAATTGCCAGTAACGCTCTAATAATCAAGCGGTACTAGTTTTCGGAACATTGGCCTTTTGAGCAATTCCAGGAGGAAAAAGTGATTTCATTCACTTTTATTTGCAAGAAAATTATTCATATTTTTTTTAAACAAAAGCCAGCCATTAAATAATCCTTGCCAGCAAATGTCCAGAAAAAATAGATAATATTGTTCCAATTATCAATTAGAACCAGCTTTCCAAATGTTGACATTTTAAGCATTTTCATGAGGAACGGGATATATGATTGTAATCTACTGATTATAAATGTAAATAAGGTTGCAAAGATCAGGAATCGATACAATCAAGTACCACACCTGACCCAGGATACCAATGGGAAAGTGACAAGCTCACAGAAGACACCACAAACGAGAGCCAAGAGGTCAGCCCTTTCCCAGCAGGTGACCACGAAGAACATATAAACAGACGCGCACAAAACATAGCAAACACAAGACAGAACAAAAACATAAAAGTCTCCCAAACCACCCCAATGCCCGTGGGACATCACTATCAGTGACATTGAATGTATCTTATCATCAGAAACATCATTATATAGATTTAGGGATGAAAATCTGAACAATTTCCCAGATATTAAGCCTTTAATGAAGTAAATGGGGTGGAGAATTGCTGAGCATGCCCTGGAGGGACTTTTCAGTAAGTGCTTATGAATACTTTCTTCTCATAAGAAACATGAAAATTTATGGTTTATGGGTAGTGATCTGAGCAGTTCCAAGATAGTAAGCCTTTTATGAAGTAAATGAGGTGGGCCATGTGTTGGCACACCCGGGGGTCTCACCCCGGTCTCACGGGTCATTATAACTGAATGCTTGGTACCATAAGAAATATGAATAATCATGGCATGCCCTGGAGGGACTTCTCAGAAAGTGCTTTTGAATGCCTCAACAGTGGGTACGACTGGAGGACTTCCTGATCAATATTACTGGATACTTTGTGTCACAAGATATATGAGTATATATGGTTCAGGGGTGAAAATCTGAATGGTTTCTGAGATATAAGGACTTTTAAAAAATAGTTGGAGCTGGGCATGCCTTCTGGTCAGCCCTTGAGCCCAGGTTTTCATATTTCAAACTTTCTTTAAAAAAATCTATAATATCAAAATTTATCATATAAAAAAACAAAACAACCCCTTGAATGGTTGCAATTGGTGAGAAATGGTCTGGACAAATTTTAGCAGTTTGTTCTACACTTTTCCCTTTATGCCACATTATGATCAGAAAAAATGTTTTGACCTTTTTGACAGGGTTGAGGGTGAGTTAAGGAAGGAAATACATGTACCTTAGCTCTTTACTCTCTTGTATGTGGTATTTTCTTGTGTTTTGGTCTCTTTCCCTTATGGTGTCCTGGGCTTGATTTTATTTATTCCTGTTCTTTGCCCCCATTCTTACTTTAAAGTCCACAGAATTGCATCTAAGTCAGTATATTGATTCTATGCTAGAATGATACATGTACATTTATGTGTGGTAAATAGCTTTTCAAGTCTTGTTTAGTTCATGTACATGTAATTTCTTGATATTTTTGATGGATTAGTCTTTTTTTTTGAAAGCTTAAATGTTAGAGGTCCAAATTCACCAATTTACTTTTTTTGTCTACTGGTCAGGCTTTATGGGACTGTTGAACTGTGAGTATGAATGCCGGAATGGAAACATAGATTTATAAACAATAAAGATGAGATGCCATAGAAATACAGCATCTCATCTGATTAAACAATTTGAGAAAAAATCATTATATATAGCATTTTATATACATATGTATATAGGGGTATTTCTACCCTATGATCCCTAAAAATATAAATGATGCATCAATTTAGTCTATTTTGGTTCAAACTTGATTGGAGATCTTATCCATCAAGAAAGGATATATAAAAATGGCTAAAATTTATATATATTTTTTTTGGTAGCGGGTCAACTCGGCCTGAAGTCAAGTCGGCCCCTGAGTCAACTCGGCCCTTGGTCAACTCGGCCTGAGTCAACTCGGCCCGGTGTATTTTCAGAACGTATATGGTATATGATAAATGTTTTCTGTACAGACTAAACGAGCAAACCAAAGATAAACATTAAACAGTTGCAATTAAGCTCTTTATTTTTCAAATTGATGGGGGATGAACTTGCCACTTGATTGTTATGAACCAGGTTACCAAATGAAAGTCTTCACACTTTGTCAATCACTGACTCCCCATATCTTGCAAACAAGGCAATTATCGTTTTCTGACCATTGAATTAGTAAAAACGGCCATTGATCAAAGCAAGGTCTAATACCGCTGATATATTCACTCTTTTTTTTTTAAAAAAAGTATAAGAATAAGCGACGCAAATATATATATTTCTTGTCCGCCTCTCGTAAAATTCTAAGTTGAATTTTGTCTATCAGAGGCTACATTTTCTTTGTTGTTTCTACCGTTATAAAGTTAGACCCGTTGAGTGAAACAAGATTGAAAGACCAGCATAATAGATAGAACCAAACATTATTCTCTCAAACTTTTGCTGAACATTTTTATATAAAAAAACACATCTCATACTGGTAACCCTTGCGAAAATAGCTAAGAAAATAGTAGGCAACATGGGATATAACTGGGCCGAGTTGACTCAGGCCGACTTGACTCGAGGCCGAGTTGACCCGCATTCATTTTTTTTGCCCCAAACCTACATGTACTTTCCCTTGTTAAACATCCATTTTAAGAACTTTTTTTCAAACTCCATCAAAAGAATATGCTCTTACTCTATTCAACAATTTGAACATAGAGGCAGGCCTCCAGATGAGAATGTACTGGAATAATATTTTTCTTACTTCTCATCCACAATATGTAGTGGGTACTCAAAAGAACTATCTCAATGAGATGGTTCTTTTGCACATCCAAAACACCCGCTTAAATTCATGCGTTGTAGCAGAAGCCTGATCTTTTTCATTCAGCAGGTTTAAAAAAAATACAATGTATTTTCAATTGTCAGAAGGGATGGGGATTTTTCACACAGGTGAATGGTTGTTACATATGGTGGGGGTGGGGCTTACTTTGTTTGGAAAGAGTACCTTTCTGTAAATGAGACTGATCAGAGCAACTAAGCCTTTGATTAAACTGAAAGGGGCCTACTCACCAGCTATTCCAGTCTTTTCTGGTTATTATAACATGCACCATATTTCTAGCAGTCAGGCAAGGTTCCCAGAGCCATTACCCGGAGCAGAAACACACAAACAGCCCTTTTTCACATTGCAGATTATTTAATTTGAAAGTATTTTGTTTTAAAAAGAAAACAGTTAACTCACAATTGGCAGTAAACTGGTATTTCCATAAGAAAACCGATCAAATGTAGATGCTTTTCTAAAAATCAAAACTTGTAAAGTGTAAAAATCGGTTTGACGGATATTATCTGTTTAAAACTGATCCTCAGCAAGTAGAAACTTTGATTTAACAATCAAATATTTCAACTTATGGCCATCATCGGAACAAGAACACATATGAGAAGAGATTTCAACTTGTAAAAGTCTTGTTTCTTTCTCAACGTGTTTGTAATTTACATGACTAAATGCCCCTTTATTTGAAGAGCTACAAAGGGGAAGTAATTTTGACTGATGTGTTGTTGCTAGGCTGTCCCTCCCTTTAAGGTCTCAAGGGTGTCTCCGGTGTCATTCAATGCCGTTTTTATGCTTTTACACCAGTCTTTACTGCAGATTAACCGTAATCATGCATAAAATAGCTTAATTTATCCACAAATGATAAAGTTAAGGCATAAAATGCATACCTCTGAGAGCAATAATTTAGGACAAAATTAAAACTCTGATTTCTTTGCAGTATTAAAAGTTCCCATGAATTTTATTTCACAATTTAACTTTTCAAAGTGTCTTTTTTCTAATAATATATGCAGTAACACACAGAACTGCTGCAATTTTGAATAGTTTGTTATCAAATTTGACCCCCAAACTTAATTTTTTCATCAAAAATCCAAATATTTTTGGAAATAAAATATATCTAAGATGCTCCAATCTCTAAACTTTTTTTAAAATCACAAAGCTTAATCTATCTACTTTGAAACATAAACATAAAATTACTGATAACTTTTAGCTTAATTCAATGAATAAGGAAAAGAAAATGAGGGTATGCATTTTCATGAAAGTGCCATTTTTCGGAACTTCTCTGTCTGTTACCATGGAAACGGTTGCACTTTTTGAAAAACTAAACAAAGTTTATTATTAAAGTTGATGCATCTCTACTTGAATATAACGTTTTTATCAAAATCCCTGACTATGCGTGGCCAAAATATTTTGGTGGTTACAGAGAATTGCTCTTAAGTAGTGTAGGTTTTAATGGTAAACAAAAATCTCGAGATAAATTCAATTGAACCCAGTTCAAGAACAAAACTTAAAAAAAATACGCCCAGCGATGTCCTCGACTAACCCTTAGCTGGTCCTTAGCAGCTTATATCAATGCGACAAAACCTGTCTTCAGGGTTTCCGACAAAGCGACACTAAAATCAGACTCCACAGCTACAGAGACTAGCTAGAAAAATAAAAAGTTTAGATATGAAAATTCCCATTAAGTTTTAGTGCATAATGCCGTCTACTGATAAGCTTTCCAAACAACTTTGGCCCAGATCAGAACCAACAAAATATCCGGTCTGAGCTGGATGCAAACTATTAGTCTCTGCTGGTATTGCTGAAATAATTTCTTGAAAAATATTTTGATGAAAATCAGCAAACAACAAAAAATCATGCAAAATTGCCCCGCATTCAAAGAGTAATGTATCAACAATTATAACGTATGTGAGCCAGTGCATGAGATTTCCAACAATGTGATATGTGTGACCAGCAAAGCCTCAGATCAGCTTGCGCATATGCGCAGTCTGATCAGAGCCTTTGCTAGTCGCTTGAGTATTCTATGATTGTTAAGCTACTGACTGAACACCATTTGGAGTTTCTAAGCTTAAAGGAGGCTGCAGAGGCTCGTCTGAGTCTACTGTAATACCCGTGGCTATTACTGCTATTTATCTATCAAAACAAGGTGTGTCGGATTTAGGTTACACACAAGCACATGTGTCTTTCCGTCTATAAACATTCTTCCTGTGAACCTTAAATTATTAATCAAGTTGTTTCAAGTGGTAAGATAAGCAATAAATGGGTTCATTTATTGCAGCCTGTGGCTTTAGGAAGCCAAACATCGGATACTGGAGAATGAACTATTTTTGCCTGTGTTGATCATTGTGAGCGTTCGTCAGCGTCTGTCAAACAAACACTACGAATACTCTCAAGTACGGATAGTTTTGGACTGCGCCGTTTATTCCTTCATTTAGAATAAAGTCTGGGCTTCCTGCTCATACTAAGGATAGATCGGGAAGACTCTTGTTTAAGATAATTATGAACTTGATAATGAAAGTTCGCAAGGCGCCATGTTTTGAATGTAAAGAAATGTCTATCCAGCGATAGAAATTCTCTTACCTTCAATTTTCCATTAGTTAATCTATTTCACAAAGCCTAAGCTTTCTATCCTGCTACCAGAAGGTCTAAAGTTTATTTATCCACCAGGAT
This sequence comes from Loripinus fragilis, assembly GCA_964019695.1. NCBI lineage: Eukaryota > Metazoa > Mollusca > Bivalvia > Lucinida > Lucinidae > Loripinus > Loripinus fragilis. The sequence continues at coordinate 151,982 of CAXHUL010000020.1, read as the reverse complement.
AGATCATATATTCCTCAGAGATAATCCTGAATTTGGTATCAAACATGTGAAGTGGGTAGACATCGGCCATTGTTGTAAAATTTAGATAGAGAAATCTGTCAGTCTATCCGTGCAGTGATTGGCTGATAGAGATTTCTACACCTCTTTCTGGTAGCTGATTGGCTGGCTGGAGCTGGGCCGAGACTATAAATAAGAGTCGATCATGCATTTCGATCATCAATCTCAGATCGGTCAACTCGAGCAGACAACAAATTTTACTTTCACTTTTGTGCACCAAGGGAAGCAACTCTTTAGATTTTAGATATGCTCATTTGGATAGCTTCCCTTGGGTTGAGAAAATCTATTGAACTGTTAAGGCATTAACTAAATTACTTATCTAGATTTACAAGTAAACTAAATCTAGATCTATTTCAAAATTCTAAATCTTCTGTGAATCTACTTTATCCTGAGAGGTTGTTCAAAGTGATGTGAACTCGGCCTGACAATAGAAAGCTACATAGACTTAAGAAATACTGAAACTGATCTACTGTGAATAGTCTAACTTTAAGTGAATAAACAAAATATAAGTTCAATGTAGTTGCTATTAATTACTGATAACACATAGAGAGACTACCTTCTACTACTACAAGAATCCACATATTCCCCCCAACTAAAGCTTACGGGAAGCTCACACTACACATGTCAAAATGCCACATTGTTGGAAATCACCTCACGGCTCATGTTTTCTTTTCAACAGATCAGCGGTCAGTACGTTCTATGCATATTTACAATTATGCTGAGTTTTATGGGTTTGATGTTCGCTGGAATGAGCAGCTGTTCTACTTGGGGAGATGACGACGACTGTAGCCCCGAAAGAACGACTGTAAGATACGCTATAATGGGACTTTTGGTAGCCGCAGTGGTCACAGCCATAGTCAACATTTACGTTGTTTCTACTTATGGAAGTTACTTCGGAGTGGTGATTTCAAGCGTAAGAAGAAGACATGTGATGCTGGCTGTTGGCAATACTGGCGTTTTTGCTGGCGGAGAAGGAGGTATGGGTGCTGTTACTGGTGGATTACCGGGAACTGACCTTCGTGCACAACAACTTCAGCGAGAGAACGAATTACTTCAAAGACAGCTGCAAATGCAACAGCAACTGAATCAGCAGGGACAATTTGGCGCGTTTTCGACTCCCCGTCCCCCACCTGCAAGCAATGGCTATCCCCAAGCTAATATGCCTCCCCCTCCATCGTACAATAGTGTGACATAAAAATGTTTTCAATAAAAATACGTTGACATGAACATGTTTAACTGATCGAAAATGTGCGAAGATTTTTATTTAACAGTTTAACCCGTATGCGTACTACTAGTAGTGATGTTAGCAAACAGTGAAGACACAGAGCAAACAGTGAAGACACAGATAAAATGCCACATAATGTGGCATTTCATCAGGGTCTACAATGTTTGCTAAAACAAAAAACGATATTCAGTGAAAAAAAGATGCAATTTCGTTTTGGAATTACGACCTGTGACCAATCGATATGTCCAATGGACTGTCCCAAGTTAAATGTATCAAACCAGAAGGTTAATTCATCAGTGTATAAAGGGTTGAACAGATCTCAAAACAGTAAAACCTGTGTAAAACGGCCACTCTCAAAAAGACCAAAATTGTTTTTAAGACTACCAATTGCTTAATGCAGGTTAAATAGTATTGCTCCTTGGAGCATTCTGCAATCCTTTGAACATTCTGCAATACTTTCGACCTCCATTAAGCTACCATTTGTCATTAAATTATTCAGTTAAGGTGATACAGGGCCCATGTCAAAAGATAACTGAGTGATTTTATAAAAGTTAGAGTTATCTTTATTTATTGTCTTAAAACGTACAAGTATTGGCGTTCACAAAAAAAAAAAACATCATTTATCAACACATCTGTGTGACCAAAACTATTCTGACCGTCTTGTCCAGTTTCACCCCTCAATGCGTTCCGAGTTATACCTGGTCAAACAATTCTGGTCAGAAAAAGTTAAAATTCATGCGTATTCAATGTAAACTATGATCTAGATGCATTAGCTGATAAAGTGTCTTGCCCCATGACACAACACTATGACTCTGGTGATTCACAAATTAGCAATCCTTCAATCCATAGTTTAACACTCTACGAACTGACACTGTGCTTCTTACGTCCATTATCTGTGTTAATATGACGTCGTGGGTGGGAGGACTCCTTTTTTTAGCTTGGATGAAACCCAAGAAAAACATATTGGACACTGTGACAGCGCTCGCCGAATGCTGGGGCGTGACTTTGTGCTGTTTTAGCTAGCCAATGGGGAGTTTTTTTTGTATATATATGCAAGCTGTGAATAATCTAATATGCATGCTTGTCAGAGCATTAACTAATTGTCTATATAAAAGAAATGAACTCGTGTATCATCCCTTCTTTACGCATTGCCGCAGTGGTAGAATGTTCGACTTGAGACCAAGAAGTCCCTGGTTTGAGCCATGTTGCATATTTGTTTGTTTACATATTTGTTTGTTTGTTTGTTTGTGTTTATCATGGGAGTGATATAATGACATGAACAAATTTTGCTAACGCTATTTAATGACGTCAGTAATGGTTTCTCATAATATAATATAGCAACATCAAAGCGTAGTTCCACGCAATTTTTAAACGCAGTTTAAAAGGAGTTGTATGGTCATGCAATAAATAGAACCTAACAGTCGTGCTGCTGTATTATTTAAACTATTAAGCATGTCACGAAAACGTGACACAATTCTTGGCAAGCCTCGCATTTTATTTCTTTTTACATCTTGTTAAATAATTTCAATAATGGGATCATATGCATTTCCACCTGCTAGAACACCAGGGTGGTGTTGAAACTCAAACATATAAGGCGAGAATAGAGCTAATGTGAGTACAGTCATTCGAGAGATGCAAACCTAAATGTTTATGACAGTCAACTTCTTCTACCTGCTTAGTGTTCATATAGAGGGGTGGTTTGAAGGGTTTGTTTGTTTTACGAGATATTATGAGTGATTCGGTTTTGTTATGATTAAATGTTTCTAGACAGGCTTCAGCCCATTGTAAGATATTTACAGGGTCGTCATTGAGATGCTCTTCAGAGGAGATGAAATCCTCAACACTTATAAATAGGCTGGTGTTGTCTGCAACTAAAGGTATACAAGTACCTATTTCATTTACGATGTATTTTATAAAGATTATAAACTGGCGAAGGCAAAGTATAGAACCATTGGGGAACACCAGCTAATATCTTAGACCAATCAGAGGCAATCCCAAGCAATATAACACGCCGTTTTCTGTCAGATAGATAGATTTTAAAACATGCAGGGAGATTTGTGTAAACACCAGCAGCCTCAAGTTTACGTTACAAACCATCGTCACAGAGCGATGAAATGCCTTGCTTATGTCACAACTCTTAATTTAGTAATCAGAATCGAGAGCTTGGCAAAATAGATTATACTGAAAGGTAAGTTGATTTGCAGTAGAGTTACTAGGGATAAAATTGGATTGTAAGGAGGCACATGTAAGTATGTTATTTTCCTGCAGGTGATTGAAGAGATGTTTAAACGTTAGTTGTTTGAAATTCTAACACACCTCGCCTATATAGCCAATGGTTAAACTCAGTGATTTATTGGTTGATAAATCACTGCACGGACTGGGCGCGGACCAACGTGACGTCATTCAGTTGCCAGTTTGATTTTCATGACGTCATCTATCACATTAGACGACGTAACGTCGTTTTCACAACTACTTGACGTTCAAAATGTACGTAAAAATACGCGTTTCAGTTTGAACAAGAGTTGCGGGAGACTCTGGCAGTCTGTTTAAGATGGCGGAATCGTTATAGACTATGAAGTTTTCGTGAGTATTTTAAATCTTTTTGTGTGTTAGAATCGAAATAAATTCGCAATGACAGTGATTTGTTGCTTAATATATCACTGTCTGTCGGTCAGTTGTAAGTGGATAAATCATTCGCGCTTCGCGCTCATGATTTAATCACTCTAACGACTAATCTCCAGCCAGTGATATATTAAACAACGAATCACTGCGAGCGCGAATCTATTTCTTAAACCATTGCTTTCTGCGTTCAAGAGTTATATAGGCTGATAATAATTTAGAAGGAATTTTTATCGTCCTTCTTGTGGATAGGACATATATATTAGCTTATTTGTAGAAAGAAGGTATCACTCCTTTTTGCAAAGAGAAGTTGAATAATGTTCATAATGGATAAGCAAGTTCCCTGGATAATTAATCGAGTATTCTGTTGCTGAGCCCATTTGGGTCCGAGGCTTTTCAGGTTACAAGAGATTAAGTACACTTTCGACCTCTAGTGGTATGAGAGTAACTAACGAAGAATGTATATCATAATTGGGCCTCGACGCGAGAAAACCTGTCCTCGGTGGTTTGCGAACAACACAGGCGCAGACCAGCCTGCGCATCCGCGCTGTCTGATTAGCGCCTTTGTTATTCGCTTTTTGGAAAGTACCATATACAACCTTGGCACGGGTAGAATTTCGATTTTCTAGCTAGTCTCTGTAGCTGAGTAGACTGGTTTGAAACTCGCTTTGACGGAAACCCCGAAGACAGGTTTTCTCACGGCGAGGCCCAATTATAAAGCAACATCTAAAGGAATTGCAAAATAAGTTTGACTGGTGAAAAAAGTGTTTAATAGTTGTACTTTCTTGTAATGGTCGCTATGAATGGTACCATTGTTTTCGAGAGGAGGTATACAAGAGGGTAGTTTAGGAGAGATAAAAGACTTTAGAGAAGGACATCAGTCTCTAGAAGACAGGGATCCTGATTTGAGTTTGTTAGTAATGTTGTTATGGAAAGATGACTTTGATTTTCATATCAATAGTGTTACTTTGTTCCTAAATAGTTAGTGAGTATGATCAGGAAATACCACAATCACAAACTGCAGACAAACCCGTGGCATCGCCAGGAAGAGCCACACAACACGAGATATCAGGAAGACAAACAAAGCAAAGCAACCAGCTCTCTCCTCTCCACCAAGATGGTTGCAAGACTAGAGTGGACACAAAGTAACGCACAGCAAAACATAGAACAATTACAGAATCTCACAATGGGAGTGACAATCAAAAACAAATCAACAACAACAGAACCACCTCCTTAGAACGGACAGCAACCAAAGCCATTGTGTGGCTTAAATGCATTTTACTGGCACCAAATCTTCGCCCTATATTCTGCTGTTGTTGAAGCACAAAAATGGTAAGCTAGCATGGAGGATTTCTACCTATGGCAATGTATCATCATAGAGAAACAATATAATCAAATTAACGCACTATGATAATACATAGAAAAGGGCTCACACCTCACAGATACTCAGAGCTAAAGAAAAGTAAGAAAGAGGGCAGCTATCAGGAACATATAAAATAAAGCACCACACCTGACCCAAGATCCTCAAGTTGAAGCATGATGGGGCCCAACTACAGCCAAGCATCAGGCACCAACCCATCGATTAAAGCTTTGCATCAGAGCCATCAAAGAGTCTTTGTGCAATTAAGGAGATATGCTACTAAATACTTCCCAAATTGAAATATTTTCAATACTTTGCATACAGTTTGTTTTATGTAAGGGCTATCCATTTATGAAATAAAAAGGATATGTCACCGTGCTTATTTTTTCAGAATCTTATATTGAAGTTTACAGCATTTGACCAATTTTCTAGAAACATAAAATAATAACACTAGTACTAATTATCGAGCTAAAACGGTTGTAATTTTCAGCCAGCTTCTTTCTTTTAACTTAAATTACTGCCCATGACCTCAAACTTTTAAGAAAATGTGCATGATTACTTGTTATACCATGCTGTGACAAGATACTGCATGATATATTTTGGCAATTCGTCGAAAAATGGAATTTGTTTTTAGAATAAATCATGTATTAAAAAATCTGATATTGAAAATCTTGAAAATTTATTTTTAATTCATGGACTATTATAATACCTTTCAGAAAAAAGAATAAAAATCTGGGGTCACCGAACTAATTCTCTTTCTAGAGGGCCAAATTTAACCCCACCCCCATAGGTTTCATGCGTAATTCGATATATAAAGTTCGGAGATCACCATTTTGGTCGTTTTGATGATGCCATTTTACTAGTATATGAAGTAATTTAGCATTAAAATGTTAAAAAAGAAAGAAAAAACACACTGAAAATATGTGCGCATCCGGGAATCGATCCTGGTCCTCTGGCTTTGTAGCCAGACACGCTAACCACTAGGCCACGAGGTCAGGTCGTGCGCCGCTCGAAATAACCATACAAATAGTATAGACTCGGCCACTATCGTATTCGTAACCAGGGTTATTGTGTACGTCGTTTGATTTCGACTGAGCTACATTTATCTGTCTTTAGTGCTGAGACGATCAGTTCTGAAAAGATGTCAATAGATATTTCGAACACACTTTAATTAGTTATTTTGTGAAGAAAATGTCGGAACACCGATATGACATAAGAATATCGGAAGCTGTGTTGATCCGAATCCGTTAAGGGTCGAAAGACAGGACCCGGACAACTTTCCCCGAAAGGTGCGCATTGGAAATAGCCGCATTTGTCTTTAAAGAGAAAACTATAGCTATAAACCGTGATTGGGTTTACAACCAAGTATGCAGAACTTCTTATAATGTTTGATAATCTTTTTGCAAAATATTGTGGACAGGAGGCTATTAGCCTGCATAGAGACATTATTATTATTGGACGTTGCGTCATTAGCGTAACGTCACTTTGACGTTTTCTAGGCGTTGATTATTCAATAAGTATATATTCAATTGTATACTTCAAGTATTGATATTCATAATGCCTATATTTGTATTCAAAATTCAATTGGTATGTTCCAAGTGGGTGTTGAACGTTGGTTTGTTTTATCTATAGAAGCTATTTGAAAAAGGTTTTCTTTCTAAGGTTAATAAAAGATAAGAAGTTAATTAACTTTGTTCTGTCTCAGCGAATTAATGCTTTTTGGCAATCTTTAAAATTCTTAAAACAATTGTGAAATAACGTAAGGATATCCTAAATCCCCTTCAAATAATGGGATGTTCGGTCAATGCGAAAGTGAGGGTTTTTGCATGTACGTTTCTAGGCCATATTCGTGATATTGTTTTATTTTAGTTAATGAGAAGTCATATTAGATTAGAACACTGTAGATTTTAATTGCTTTTTGCAGAGATGAGTTGTTTTGAGCACATTCTTTCCGTATTCTGTCTTTGCACTGTTTTTTATCGGCTCCAGTGACCGAGACCGATGACCTACATTCGGCGGCTCCACGACTTCTACCTATTTCAAACTGGGCTTGGCTTTTAAAGTGATCTAAGGTAGCTTTTAATAGACATTTTTTCAGTTACACCTTACATTACGATTTGTCCGTCAACGGAGACTTACTTTGGAGTTTATTTAAGAGGGGCGGTGTCAGCAGTAACTGGAATCTATCTTTTTCGTCTGCTACTAAATATTATATTTTTTGTACTGAGATCTTTTTGTACCTTAACAAACAGTGCATACCACGATGAAATACCGCATGATGGCATTTCACCAGTTTACAAGTCTAAAAAACATGTACCAAAAAAAAATATATTTCACAATTGAAATGCAGCCGAATATTTTTTTAAAGCTATTTCTTGGTCCATACATGTATGCATTCACTGGTTGTAACTTGCGAGTAGGTAAATTCGATGTTTCTGCGTCCAATATGATTATTTGTTTGCGCCAATATTTCACCAAGCTCGGGTTAATGGACAGTGGAAATGCATAAGTCGTTCGCAACTTGTGCAAGCCAATATAGCTGGACCACAGTAATTGAAAATCCTTCGAATGTAAAGGAGATATGGAGGGACATGGAATTCAAGCATAAACGTCCATATCTTGTTAGGATGATTTATGTACCAAACTACTAGGTAATTTGAGTTTCCCCTTGACCCTTAAGAGGACTTGAATATATGCACTAGTCATTTCTGACAAGAGAACAGCGGCGACTTTGACTTGGCAGTTTTCTCCACCGTCTGTCACGTTTTAAATTATACTGCCATATTTGCCTTTGTATATCAATTGCCCCACATTTATCCACACTAAGGGGACAACGCAAAAAGTAAAAATAATGGTTCATCTGCCCGGCTATATCCCTGTCATGTATGAGGATAGGGTGGGTGGATAAACCGACTGGTACATTATACTAATAGGGAGAGAGCTCACTTGCAGTAGAACGCTGATGCTTGAGATATAAGGATCAGGCGCGTTCCTAGGGCATTTTATAGAGTTCGCACTCTGGATAGTCCCCCTTTATGAAGCCAGGGGTTTGGCCCTTTTGCGGAAAATGGTTTAAGAGAATTTCACAGGGCTAAAATGAGTTCTGATGACACGCAGCATAAACACAATAAACTAGATCTTTCTTCCAAAAATCAAATTGAATGGCTAAAACCCTATACTTGCATCGTCAAGTTGTAAGTTCATGCGTATTTTCGTACCCTTAAGTACACCCCTGAGTATGCAAAAAACTTCCACCAGACATTCAGACAAAAATCTAGTTTCCTATGTTTCAGAATCGAAAAAACCATGACGCATACTGGGAGATTGCTAATGTTAAGTTAAATCAGCAGCAGATCCAGATGGGGTTCAGGGGGTTCGCTCAACTCCTCCCCCTAGTTTTTAAATATCCAGTGAAAATGAAATAAACGGCTCTCAGTGAGGCCAAATTATTTCATTTTCATGGGATATTTAAGAAAAATGAGATAAAATCACAAAAGCAAACCCAGCACCTTTATACATATGAACCCCCTTTCTTGAAATCCTAGATCCAACCCTGTAAATACACCACAAGTCAATATAGTCTAACTCAGTTGATTCTAGTAATTCAAGTGTCATTATACTTGTAACTATTTTTCTGCTAGTGGCGACTGTTGTCATCTATTGATCAGCCACATTTTGGAACAAGATAAGGCCTGACAAAATATTGGGCTTGATCCAAATCCAAACTGTTTGGCACTGTCATGGTATTCCACAAGGATTTTTTAAATGCATTAATTTAAATAAAAGGAAAGATAAAAGAAACAGCAGACAATGAAAAAGCATGCAAAATTACCCAGCATGCATATAGATCATTGTTGTGTCGATTTGGGTGAACTTTATATGATATTGACTGTTCATGGTAGTGATCATAAAAAATCAAAATGCATCAAATATCATAGATGAAAACAGGAGGGACAGGCAGACAGGCTAACTCACGTATGTGGTTAAGCTGCATCCTATCATATCAAGCTCCTTATCTTCAACATACTGAAGGAGTTAACCAATCTATTATAATTATTATTAATCATTATTTCCCACCTTCAAAATGCTAAAATTGTTTAATTCAATACACCCTTAGTTGACCACCCTTAGAAATTCAGAAGGGGTAAAATACGAAAAGACAATAAGTATAATAGCTTTTTACCTCATATTATTAATTTACTGAAGTGGGTTGGGGTGGCACCACAGATTTTAATGGCAAGCTTGTCTAAGTGGTTTAACAGTACTTCATGCACATACCTACGCTAGAAACTGAAAACAACCTTTCTGTAACCAGCAGAACTCAGTTCCGATCAATTAAAATTCCCTAGGAGTAGAGCTGTAACTAGGCCTTGATTGAATGTAGCTCAATGCAAGGGTAGAGGTTGTGCCTTCTGGCAAACTATTTGCTACCATGTTGCTGCATATACCATATTGTAAAAAAGATTTTTGGTCAACGACCCACCCCTTAGTCCAACCAAAGGGTTGGACCCAGGCCTACAAACTAAAAATTATTCACTTGATACGTATCAATATCTATTGCACCTCTGCCTGCATACTATAAAAAATGTTAAAAATTAGTTACAATCTGACTTAGTTATTGCAAAATTATTTCATGATCAAATTCCCCAAAAGTATGGGGCCAGGTCAGGAGCGAGCTCATAGCTCCTGGATTATAGATCTGCAGTCAGACTCAATAGATTGAATATAATTTTGGTTTCTAGTGCAGAGCTGGAGGTTGAAATTTTCTCTTAAACAGAGTCAAACCGTTGCATGAGTTGCAGTCTGTTCTGGATTCATTATGTTTGCTTCCATCATAAAAGTAGTCCAGAGTCCATTTTAATATAATCAGCAGACATAAAAAGCATGCAACATTTTCACAACTACAATACATCAGCACTTTAAAAGAAAATATTAGTTGGCTGAAGATGACTTTATTAAAGCACTTCGTATGATTTCATAACAAGAAATTAACCGAGTAACAAGTTACAACTAATGAAGTTGTTAAACGTTTCTGAATTACACTGCTGAGATCGCCCCTCTTAAATAACGTAAGTCTAAGGTGTGCTACATCTTACAAATCCTAAGGTCCGCGGTAACTGAAAAATGTCTAATAAGTGATGTATCATCGTAAGGAATGTATTTTTCACATACTAAAGGTTTGCACTAGTAAAAATTGAATTAAAATCGGAATCAAACAAATAATTAGCTCAAATGAGGGCTTTATCAATAGGGACTGTTTTCGGTCATCGGTTATTTGCGGTACATAATCGGTCAATTCAATATAATATACTTACTTTAGCAGAAAAAGATGTAATTATCAGCCTGGCGCAGTTAGTAGAGTCGCTGACTCTTAATACGGGTAGTGCTGGTTTGAAACCGCGCGGTGTCACCTCTTTTTTTTACAAGAAAATTATCTTTTTAAATCTATTTTACCTACTATTGTATCCATCTCGGAAGTTTTTGAATTTTAGAACGTTTTCTCCTTTTTCACAAGTTGTAGAAATCGCTGATAATGGATGTATCTGGTGACATATAGATGGGTCAGATGCAACTCTCTTTTCATAAGTTGATTTTCAATATTGAATATGCATATGTCACGATAATAAAAATCTAACTTACTTACTTACACAATAATATAAATATACTGACGGGCTTTAAAACGCTACTCTAAGTTATATATATTTCAAAAGACAGTCGAATGTAAACTTCCTATGCTTCGATGATGTCATAATGGAGTGGCTTCATCAGCTAACTCTTAAATTCTAATTGTACATGTAAACTCGACGGCGTTATACAAATTTTAAGTCATCGAATGAACGGGTACATACAGATAACTTCAAAAAAGCGAACATGCCCTTTCACAAACCTGCCATCAAAATGAATGCATTTTCTCGATGACTAACAAAGTTCACGGCACACATTTGATGCTTCTCGGATTTTTAGTAGATCTTTCACTTATAATATTTTGTCTTAAATATCTTAAATATTTTACATTTTCAATGCTTTTAATTAATTTGAAGTGGACAATTTTTTCATGTGTTATTCACAAATGCATACTCTTTAATATGCAATCGAATTGTTTGCTTTGCATTCATTAACACTGCTATCCTAGTATAGCGTTTTTAAAGCCCGTCAGTATATTTTCAAAAGCGATGAAGATATGTTATTCAAAGGTTGTGTATTGCTTTCATGCACATGTTATCCTGCCGTTAGCATTCTATTTCCTGAGCAAATGCACAATCTACTTGGAGCGTGCTCATTTGTAGGTACAGAAGCTGGGATTTCACATGATGTACCTTTTTTGTCTTAAAACGGATTTGATGGTTTCGAGATTATCCAGCACAGAGCTTTGAACAGGCACTAGCGAATCAGGCGCAATTTCCATATATTTTTGTATATTTGAACTTTATGTAGCTGGTGAATTAGGGCGGTGCAATGTTAACTGCACATAACTGTTGGTACAATTTTGGTAGAGGGCATTATGAGGAACACATCTTTGAAATAATAGGAGATTCAGCGGATGTGGTTTAAAGATGTTTCTATTTTAAGCGCGGGTGGTCATTTTTTTCAGTAGAGCATAAACAATTTAGTGCTATTCCGTAGAATACATCACGAACACTTCAGTGATTAACCACACCAGGACCAACGGACAAAGCTCAGGACCGAGAGTCACTAGGGTTAGGTAAAGCCTGTCTTTTTTTATAAACCCTTGCTACAGATCAAACATCACTGTGACAACTGGGTTATTTTGACTAGTAAGGTAAATATATAGCATTCATAAGATTCATTGGATGGGACAATTTTTTTCCATGGAGCTTGAGCAATTTTGAAAGAACAACATTTTTGGGAACGTTTGTGTGAAAGTTATGGGTCAGTGGTTCAGAATAAGTTGTTGTTTGAAGATTTATTAGTTTAAGTACTGGTGGCTGGCTATAACGTTCAACAGTCCATATCGGTTTGTTCAATTTTGGAATCTAAGGAGTTTTGAGGAACATTTTCTGTGACATTATTTGAGCCACAGATTCAGAGAGTTGTTTGAATATATAATGGCCATTTGTTATCAATTGAGCAATTTGGTATAGGTGTTTCATGAGGAAAATTTCTGTGAATTCCGAGTTTGTATAAAAACAGCATGAAGAAATAACTAATAAATTTAAATAACATGTAGCAACGCCTTTATATAACATGTAATAAGATGTTATGCTTTTTCTTGTTTAACCTTAGTTGCTAAAAGAAGCTAGAAATTGCACCGACACCATTGATCGTAGGGCGTCATTGTAGCAGATGAATAAACCATTTATCGTCTAACTCATAATCGGAGCTCAGTTATTTTTGTTGCTTTCCACAATCGGGAATATCGCCGCAACAAAGTTGGTAGCAGAGCGAGGTTATTTACATCGGAATCGACAGAAATAAGACGAGTTTATGAAGGCGTCATCGAAAATCAGAGACACGATCGAATGCAGCAGCAGCGTCGCCGTTACGGAGATAGAAAACGGATTTAAAAAGGATAAAATTCGGGCGAAAGCTAACTTTACTCGGACACTGAATATACTGCTGTCATTAATAGATGATAATTCGTCCAGCCGTTGTCAAGTTATCGAGGCTCGCAAGAGACTGGGAAGCTGTTTGGAAATAGTGTTAGATATACTCTACAACTTTTCGGACTTTTATACTAGACAAAAGGAGCATACAAAATGTGAACGCATTCTCAGTGAGATGGGACAGATAGAAGAGGACTTTTATTTGGCTTCAAAATCGGCGCAGCAATTCTTGGAACCGCGGAAAGATGACTCAGCAACCTTGTCGGCAACAGAGATGCTCACAATCGACATTGGACGTGGATTGAACATTGCAGATGAAAGTTCAGAGACTGTTTTAAAGGATCATGCGCCAACAGAACAGGCACAGGAAACATACAAGGTACAATTTTCCGATCAATTTAGAAAAATTAATGGCCCTATGCCAGTGCAAGTTAAAATACACAAACGTTGTATGAAAATCAGACTTATGAATCTAATATTACGGACATCACTAATGAACAGTCAAATGAGCACGTGACTGCTACAAGTTCAGGTGAGTGCGACAATACGCGGAAACGTACACAGATAAATGAGCAACGGAGTAGAACTAAAATTTCAGTCATGAATGCACGTGCCTTACCGTTTGAGCCAAGTGATAATTCCTATGGAAAACAATCTGTGCCGACGGCTAGCTTTGAAAGTCCATCGATTGGGCAAAACCTTTGGCGACAATTGAAACGTGTTCAAATCCCTGTATTCTCTGGTGACAAGCGGTCATACCACAGCTGGAAAGCGGCTTTTCTCGCATGCACCGATAGCGCTCCCGCTACTGGGGAATACAAATTGCTGCAGCTACGACAGTACTTATCAGGCGAAGCTCTCAAGACGATCGAGAACCTAGGCCATTCAGGAGCAGCATACGAGGCCGCCAAAGAACGTTTGGAGCGGGAATTCGGAGGTATGCCGCGTCAAATATCCATTTATATAGAGGAATTGGAGAACTTTCGCCAAATTCGGGCTGGAAATGCTAAGGACTTGGAACAATTTTCTGATTTGCTGGATATAGCCATGATAAACCTAAAAGAATCAAAGCAGGACCAAGAGCTCGGTAACGGTACTCTATATACAATCTTACAACGAAAATTACCACAACCCATGCTAGCGAACTACCACCGTTGGGTATATGGCAACAACGTGACTCAATCCGTAGTTACTTTACGACAGTGGGTTATTCTAGAGTCCGAATTGCAAACAGTCGCCTCTGAGACCGTTCATGGTGTGACAGGTAAGATGTCAGATGCACAGACAACACCACCAAGGCAAGGACAAAGAAATACAAGAACTTTCTTCAGAGATAGCAGGCATAATCGCACCAAGAAGACGCAGTGCTGTCAGGCTTGTGGAGCAGATCATCAGATTTGGACATGTCAGGTATTTAAACAGAAGAGTATTTCTGATAAGTGGGACATCGCTAAACGTTGTCAACTTTGTTTCCCCTGTTTGGCGGAAGGCCATCCCGGTAGAAAATGTCCAAGAAGTCGACAGTGTGGCTAGAATGGATGCAAAGCACTGCATTATAGATTGCTGCATCAACCGTCACAAGAAACTGAGTTAAAGATGGCTGGTCTGAATAGTACCAATAGCATCGCAGTGAAAGCATCGAATGAAATATCCAGTAAGCAGACCACTTCAGGCACGGAAGGGAATAAGCCTTGGCAGCAAACCACAATGACGGCGAACAACGTTACTATGACAGATTTCATAGCACTTCGCACAGTGCCCATCATACTGAAGAATGGCAATCGGTCAATCAAGGTAAATGCTCTCTTGGACGATGCAAGCACAAAGACTTACATTAACGCGGATGTCGCCGCAGAGCTTGGACTGCAAGGCAAGACAGAGAGAGTCACAGTTAATGTTTTAAATGGACAAGTGGAAACATTCGAAACACGCCCTGTTGACGTGCAATTGGAAAGCCTGATTGGTGATGTAAAACTGCAGGTTACGGCATACACAGCAACAAGAGTCACTGGAACTATGTCAGCCTTCAATTGGACCAAATACACTCAGCGATGGGCGCACCTCCAGCATATAAACTTTCCCAGAGTTGCAAAGAGACCAGTCGTTGACGGTCTTATAGGCCTAGATTGTGCAGATCTCCATTGTGCACTTCAGGAAGTCTAGGGCCTATCAGGGGAGCCGATTGCTAGATAAATGCCGTTGGGTTGGACGTGTTTAGGAAATCCAGGGTCAGGTGATAGAACAGCAGTGCAAACACACTTCGCCAGAACATACTTTGTGAAAGATCGAGCAGAAATAGAACAGCTGAATACAAATTTAAAGCGCTTCTTGGAAATTGATGACATGTCAGTAGCTAGAACCAGCATTATCGAACAGAAACCAATCGTGCGCATAGAGGAACAGTCTGCATTACAGAAAGTAGAATACTCTATCCAGTTTGAAAATGGTATGTACCGAGTTGGTGTTCTTTGGCGAAGCAATGGATCAGAGCTGCCAAATAACTACAAAATGGCTTTAAAGAGGTTAGAAAATACAGAGAAGAAACTTGCCAGATCACCAGCAGTCGCCTCTGCCTACAGCGAAACGATCAATCTATACATTAAAAAGGGTTATATCAGAAAAGTTGGCAATCATGAAAAAATGCATCAAAGTGGTATCTACCGCATTTTCCAGTGATCAGACCAGATAAAGAGACAACTAAGAATTGTCTTCGATGCGTCAGCGAAGTGTAACGGTGTATCTCTAAATGATGTGATCCACCAAGGACCAAAACTACAACAAGACTTATTTGATGTATTACTGCGCTTCAGGCGATACCAAGTTGCTGTGGTCTGTGGTATAGCGAAAATGTATCTTCGAATAGGGATAGGAACGGAAGATAAGCCCTATTACCGATTCCTATGGAGGGGAAACACCCAAGATCGATCACCAGATGTATACGAGTTTAACCGTGTCGTATTTGGAATTAACTCGTCTCCATTCTTGGCTCAGTTTGTGTTACAGCACCATGCACGAAAACATCAAGCTGACTACGGTAGAGCTGCTGAAACTATCCTGAAGTCAACATACATGGATGACTCTATGGACTCTGTACTAGATGAGAAGCAGGGTATCGGCCTGTATAGACATCTATCGTGTCTTCTTAACAAAGCAGGAATGCATGCACACAAATGGCTGTCCAACTCACCCACCGTGCTGTCAGAGGTTCCAATACAAGACCGGAAGTCAGAAGTGGATCTAGATCGGGATCAGCTGCCATGCACCAAAACGCTTGGTGTATGGTGGCTAGTCAACGAAGACATATTTACGTTCAGGGAGCACGTTCATGATAGCAACATGTTGGTCACAAAGCGAAATTTCCTGAAGAAAATAGCCACGCTATTTGATCCAATCGGATTCCTTGCTCCTTTCATCATACGCGCCAAGATGTTACTGCAAGATATGTGGACTGCTGGCCTTGAATGGGATGATGAACTTACGGAACCACTAACTAGCTGCGCTCTTGCATGGTTTGGTGAACTTGAGAAGCTCAAAAAGGTGCAGATTCCTAGATGTCTTCAACGAAAAGACAGATCCCTTTATAGCATGTCGCTACATACGTTTGTAGATGCGTGGGAAAATGCTTATGGTGCCGTTTAGTATGCGAGATGTACCTACGAAGATGGTTCCAGTTCCAGTGAAATAGTAGCTGCGAAATCTCGCGTTGCACCTTGCATCGCAACAAGTATCCCTCGACTGGAGTTAATGGGTGCTGTTATTGGTGTGAGACTTGCCTTGAGAATAGCCGAAGTTTTGGAGATAAAAATAAGTGATGCAATATTTTGGTCCGACAGTATGAACACTCTATGGTGGATAAGAGGCCGGAGTCGTGAGTTCAAGCCGTTCGTGGCCAACAGAGTATGTGGGATACAATCATGCACTAATCCAGAGCAGTGGCGATACATATCTACAGACCATAACCCAGCCGACATGTTGAGCAGAGGAATGAAGGCAACGGAGCTTGTTGACTGTTGAACATGGTGGAGAGGACCCCAATTTCTGACACAGTCGGAGGAGACGTGGCCTGTCAACAAATCGTTTGAGAAACCAAGTGGGGATACAGAAATGAAGAAACAATCGAGATTAAATCGAATGGCAGAGATATATCAAGAGCCAGAAAGAACTGATGAAACATATGGGTTTGTCACAATAGTAGAACGTACGGTGTTGCCAGTAGATCCCAGACGCTACTCTACCTGGCTGAAATTAAGACGAATACAGTCCTGGATTAATCGTTTCATACAGAATTGCCAAAGGCAAAATGAGATAGAACCTCGGGAGAAATACTGGCT